>JAEQBH010000134.1:600000-763457 GCA_016808115.1 Tetrastigma voinierianum | reverse complement strand
CAAGAAAATCAAAATTAGAGACGGACAATTCGGTCTCTAATCCGTCTGGAAAAGGAATTCTGGACGGATTAGAGACGGAATTTTCGGTCTTTAAAACGCTGGTATCTAATTGTGTCCGTCTCAATTTCATCTCTAATTAGAGACTCCATGATTCCGCCTCCGATCAGAGACCGACTATTCCGCCTCTCCGACGAGACCGACCTGATTCCGCCTTCGATCGCGAGACCGATGGATTCCGTCGATCGAGACCGATTTGATCTCGTCTCGAATGAGACCATTTGATTCCGCCTCGACGAGACTGATGATTCCGCTCGGGACGTGAGATCGATTGCTGATTCCGCTCTTCGATCGTGAGACCAATTGATTCCGTCGATCGAGACTGAGCTTATCTGCTCGATCAGAGATCGGTCTCCGACTCGTTTCCCATTGCAGACTGACCGATTCCGCCTCGACGTAGACCTGACGTAGACATAATTTTTCCATCCCTAACGCACTAGAGACATACTAGAGCTAATTTTCACGCAAGGTGTTTTAGCTTATTACTAATTGAAACCTATTATGGCTAAAGATTTCAATTATATGTAATCATAAAGTTCTAGATTTAAGAATTAAATTAATAGATGTCATTAAAAAAGTTGAACCACTATATTTTTCATTAATTATAAAATCAATAGTACACGTAGATAATAAAATAGTAACATACGTCAAATGTACCAAATACAATATATTAACCACTAATCAAACTACAAATTTTTAGTGTCCTCGTGAACATTCTTCCAAGTATACTGCCCTGTAGTCGCTCCTAAAATCTTCGTGTGGCTTTCTATGAGCATTCTTCATGGGTAGCAACCTGTGATGAAAATTACTTTCTTGTTAATTACATTATAAGCACAGAAATTTACAGAATTATAGAAAATGTAATTCTATGAGCATTTTTTAATGAAGGCAATGGCAACAAGTACAAAGAAAAAAAAGCAAGATGCTCTCAACTCATGAAGGTGTCTTGAGTACATTATGACATTTGATAGCCACCTAGGCCAACAAAACTCTATTTGTACCGCTAACTCCCATGACTTCTAAGCACATGCACTGATCATTTGCTTTAGAGATGATTTCTTCATCGCCCACATCGACGCTCTGACGCACAAAGCATCCGAGAAGAGTCTCTTCCCAATGCTCTACAAGGAGAAAGAACACAGTCATTAGGTACGCATTTTCCATTTTTTATGTGCTCACCTAATCAATTTTATATTTCAAAGGAAACTATACTTTGAAATTATCTTCTCTCGCGGCTCTTTGAATCATAATGACTTCACTTTGTTGTATTTTTGTTTAACAAAGACGACTTTCATAAATGAAACAAGGGAGAGAGGACAAAAAACAAGTGGTTATTGGTGAAGATGGTCTAATGGCATGAATCTCAACTAATATACCATTAGCTTGTCTCCTACCACTAAAATTCTTATGGACCATAATTTTGATTTTAAGAACTCGAGTAACTTGTTTAGGATCCAATGTCATTGTCATATACCTAAAAGCCCCGTTTTTCCCCGATCCAATCAAGCCGATATACAAGGCTCCAAGCGGATAAATGAAACTCTCCATCCGTCTATCTCGCATGGACACTCAGAACTACACCATGAACAAGGAGTGATGATAAGAGTCGCCAGACAGTATCCCATAACTTGAGTATCATTATTTCGTATCTGAATTCACTTGGTAGAGGGAGGGACAGTCAAACATCTACTTCCCTTCAAGATGGTACTTTCCATTCCGGGTCGAGGCTTCGAGGGATTCTAATAGTCAACAACTCCTCCCAAATCTCTATCGATCTAAAACTCTCTAATATATCCGAAATTATGATAACAAGAAATCCAAAGAAGATGAGAAAATTCCTAGGATGTGAACAAATTAATACCACGACGGAAGCTCGATGCACATTCAAGCATACTTTCAAAATGGTTCACTGTAAGAGAGCTAGGATTACTGGACATTAAAACTCAATGGCAAACAATTGTCAATCATTGAATCAGTTGAGGACCTAGAAAGAAATTAGCCACACCCTTTGCAACTTGAAGCCTTTTCTGTATGTGTGTGGATGTGTTGTTCATCTATCATGTGTTTGCAATTGGTCATTTTGGTATTTACGTATAAAAAAAAAAAGGTGCATGCATGTAATATAACTCTGGATAATCTTCTAACATGCCTCGAGTGAGTAGAGGAGTTCGACAGAGTGCTCTTGGTGTATCCTCTTCACCATCAAGCATCGAACTGCCGTTGCCTTCATTTATGTCGAAACATTTATTCTTTGATTCATCACCCGCAAGCTTTTTCCTCTGAAGGAAGTTAGAAAGTCTACGATCAAGTCTTTAGCTTTAAAATTGAAAAACAATTTATTATGATCATTCTTCCTTTGAAGCTCATTTTCACTGCTGTTTACTTTCAGAGTTAAAATTACATTTTTTTTATAACCGGGATGTCTGGCTTAGCTAGTGCGCATCTCGACTAATCCCATGGAGCCCTGAAGAATCTGGCCGAGAACTTCCAAAGAGTTCTAAGGAACTCATATCGATGACCATTAAACCTAAAAAGGCCTAAGACCAACCTGGAAGCATCCGAGTTAAAATTACAGTTCTTCAATTACATTATTTTTACCTTAAAACCCTATTTCATAGATCTCATGTCTCTGCTTATAAGCATGGATCTGAAACAAGATTTCACAAAGACACATTTGTATGCCATGTTTGATAATAAAATCAAAGTTGATATTAAGAAAAGGTCAGTAATTACAAACGTAAGATTCTTTCGAGGACTCAGAATAAATATTTTACCCAAATATTTTCCTAATAATTTCAGAGCAAGATACCGAACTTTAGTTCTTCCTTCTTCACATTGTTTTCTTTAGCACCTCGCACAATTGAAGAATAATGAGCATGGTTTGTCTCAATTCGAGACATTCCCTCCGCGCATGATATGAAATTGTCGTCTAAAGACAAATCCACTAATGTGCTCGCCAAAAAACCCGCCATGGTGGAAGAAAAATAAAAGATAATGAAAGAGAGAGACTCACTAGTTGACACACATGTATGAGGGTTACTTCAATGTCCACAACATTCAATCTCCAGAGTGAGTTCATAAGTGTATCCTTGTTCATCCGAATGTGTGACTCAACGTCATTTTCGAGGCCGCTACCATCCATTTTAAACTGTCACGATGCCTTCCCTCGAAGTTGCAGAATCGGGGTGCCACCTCCGGATTAATTTTTCTCAAGAGAATTGCCACAAATGGATAAAACTTCCTAACAAAGAAGGGAAGTGTTCCTTGGGGCGAGATAGTCATTATACCTTTGGGTTGCAAAAGAACCTGTGACTTTCTTAAACGCCCTTATTACGAACCCACTCAGCCAAAAATGGAACTCCAAGATAAATGACATTTTTTCCAAGCTCTTGTGCTGCCTGTCTTGTGTACGCGTATCCAATAGTGTGCAACATATCAGAAGCTCCAAAGTCAGGTTTTCAACATAAGAAAATAGCGTTTAGCATCGTATGCGCACAAGAAAGACATGCAAATTTGTATACTAAGATTCAATATATAAATGAATTTAGCATATGAAAGAAAAAAAGTTTTTAAGGTATGTGAAACAATCCCTAAGATGATGTTTCCATATGCTTGATGTCACACAAATTATGGTATTATCAAGCAAATGAACATAATAAGCATTTAGACTTAAGGTCACTGGGTATCTCTGCGGATTATCATCGAAATTTTCGTGCCTACCATTGGGATTCCAAATTTAGAACTTATCACTGGATATGAGATGTGGCTGAGTCTAAGTTGAGGGTCTTAGTCCTCATGTATAAAGAAATGGGAAACTAAAGGCAATGATGACCTCATCTTTCTAAATAAATCACTGACAGTTTGAATCAATTCTTCTTTATCGACCTTCATCTCAGATATGTATGCCGCCTCTTAGATGACATAACTCTCTTGGATCTCTTGGCTTATGTCTCCTCACAGAAGAAGCCATGATAATCTTGCAGAGGAAAGGATGGCAATAGATGGATTTTGAAAAGTTTGCTTTTTGTCCCTCTTGTTGTTAGCTCAAAGATGATGAAACATTGGAGGAGTTGTTCATGATTTTTTTTTTTTTTGGTGGATATCCATCTTAAGCAATGCACGACTATACTCTATCTTTCCTTCACCTATTTTCTTATCAAATAATGTCTTTGATTTCCTGGAAAAAAATAAACAGTGAATCTAGCCTAATAGTTTTATTTTTTATTTTTGATAGGTTAGCCTAATAGTTTTTTTATATTTATCAAATGTAACTCTTCGTGGTTTCTTTTAATACTGTCTTTGTTATGCTAAAACCAATTAAAAACATATATGAACCTTTTTAGCACTGGAAACTTTTTTTTTTCAAAAAGTTATTTTAAAGTGCTAAGGGAGAAGATAGGGCTATAAAGTTTCCTAGAATCACTATTAAACAAGCTCAAATTGTTTTAAGTGGAGAGAGATTCATGAATAATCAGACATATATCTTCAGAAATTTTTGCAATTTATCTTTTTTCTAGGAAAAAGATTCAAGCAAACCTGAATGCTTCTTCATTATTTTTCTGAAATTAATTTTTGATAGTTAAATTACAGAGGAAATTGTAGAAGTTGGAAAATAAATGAACAATTTGCTATTTAGACTCCAAATTGTCAATTAAAGCACATGCATGCATGATAACTCCAATGAGACATGACATGTAAAGGTAGAAGGAAATTTAACATTTATAATAACAAAGAATTAGAAGGAAAAAGAAAACCGATAACAGCAATAGAGCCAGTTGCAACTTATGAGGTGCATTTCTCACTAGGCATCACAAAAAGAACTTAACTAATGTACACCCGGGCAGCTATTCTACTCAAGCATGCAGATAAGTTTTTGCCATGAAAATTTGGAGATATCTAGATTATATTCTTTTATTTTGCATAGATACTAAGAGCAATGTAACAATTTATACTCTGTCCAAGCTACCACTACATACAAGGCGATGAAATTCCTAGAGTATTTTTTTTCCCATTTTCCATTTTTCCGATGTGCAACAGAATATTTTGAGCAGTGCCAAGAGAAAAAAAAGGTGCAACCCATGCACACAAGTTCTATATTAGAACATCAGATTTATGTAATCAACCACTACATGGAATGAGGATGAAATTCCATACTATAACATCTCATTTGTAAAAGCATGACAAACTAGAAAGAGATGGATTCATTAAGAATAATATATACCTTTCTCCATTTCATAGCATATCCTTATACAAATAAAGAAAAATATATAAATAAAACAAATGCATTTAAAAAGAGTGGTTAGCTATCAACATTTATTCTATATGCTTCGCTTGAATAGGATAAAAGAGCATCAATAAGAAGTAATTGCTTAGTAAACTCCGCACCCAGAAAAGCCTTTTGGCTTCGTATTCAGACGATGTAAAAATCCTTCTGTCGCCGAACATATTGATTAAGAGTCCTTTAGTATCTAGCAAGCTTCTCTTTCTTTCTTTTCCTGGATAGCCTTCATTAAATGGTTTTAATAAAACTAGAAAAGGTTAGAGAAAGTAATTAAAATGAAACACGTAAGACATGATGATAAATTCACTACTTAAACAAGAATGACTCTATGGTTTTAATGATAAAGATTATAGTCTAGAAAAGGATGACCTCAAGTTAAATTAACTCTTATAGATAAATTAGAATACAAGACTAATTTATTTTTGGAAAATCCATAAATAACCATCACAGTTATTATATTGACACAAGCTTATATTAATATATCTCCAATCTACTATGGACTTCCCCCCGATGCATAAATGTAATTTTATACAAACAAAGAAGGGATAAAGCCTAAACAAACTTGTTACTGTATGCACAAATACACTCCGCTACATAGCCAATGCCATACATTTAATGGTTCTTTCTCCTTCTTCATCTTCTTTTTTCTTTTCAAAAAGGTAAGCAAGAATACACTATAGAATTAAAAAAGGAGCAATATACCAAAGGTATACAAGACATACACAATGGGTATGAAAAGGATTATCCAAACATGCAATCTCAATTAAGAAAGGCCACAAGGAAACATGTTTCAGGAGCTCCTTAATCTATTCGAGCATATGCTAGTGTTCTTTAATTCCAAGTGCACTTTCTCATACAATTATTTACTGTTAGTTCTCAAAAGGTGGTTGACTGTCACCATCAATTTGGTGGAGCTTTCTCGAGTCAAGAAATTCCTTCCCGCTACTAACACCGAATCGACTTTACATGGGTGACCCTGCTGAGGGTAGATAGTTTCAATATTCAGTATTTGTTAAGGGACTTAAAGCGTAAGTAGATAATCCTAATTTGCAATGAACTTATCGAGGCTGGGTTTCGTTTGTGCCAATGTTAGTTTCGGTCAGTCTCAGCATTCCTAGCTTCCATAGATTATCCTTTTAGTATCGGGTATAAAGACTAACAAAGAAAATATTTTTGAAAGTTTGTTTCTTTCATTCGGGGTTAGCAGAAGAGAGGAAAACAAGAATATTTTAAATGAATCTTCCAAGTTCATTTCCTAGTGGTTAGAAGAGAATAACTTTTAAGTTTAATGGTATTTTAAGAGAGTGAAAGAGGCTCGCCAATCCTATGCCCTCGCTCTCGAGCTTCAGATCAACCCGAAAGAGAACCAAATGCAGAATGCAAACTCTCACTTAGGAGCAAATAAAAATATAATTTCAACTACACAGCATGGTGGGCTTAGTTTCATGTATTTATAGAGATGAGAGAATCTAGTGTAAGAAGCACCCACCTGCATCTGAACCTTCCAGCGAGATCGCACCATAGACCTTTCTTGGTTTACGACGGCGACGGGCGCTTTCAAGATCGAGTGAAAAGCTGAGTATCCTGGTGAACCATGAAATGGGAATCTCGAAACTCGGTAAGCTTGTTCCCTCCTAGATCCGAACTTCAAGACGATCACCGCACAGATACCAAAATCGTTTGGAAAGGCAGGAGAACCATCTCCACTAACCTTACGCCCGAGGCAGGAAATGCCTACGACAAACCCATTCAGATCCGCAGAACTCCAAAAAGAGGAAACCTCGTTTGACGGCCGCATCCCAAAGGCCCTCGGAACCTGAGCTATCGAAGGGGAGTCGAACACCTCACGGAGATAACAGAAAGTACACCCGCGATGAGCACGCCCATCCCAATAGAGACCAACAAACCAGCATTATCAGACTATCCTCGTCAATTCTATCTGTGGATAACGGCAGTTTTGACAATGCCCTGTAGAGTAAAGCCATCTCCAGAGCGACCTTAAGTGGGAGATATTTTCGCTTGGAGGTCAACTCAAAGATGAGTAAGATGAGAGCGTGAAGACTAGAGAAACTCCTTATGAGAGAGAGCTTTTTAAAATCATGGTTAATTTAAAATAGAATTAACTTTAAATTTTATTCTTCTTTTTTTTCTTCTTTTACTATCTCTTCTTAATATTCTTTCGATTTTAGAATAATTAACTTTTCCTTCGGGGTTCCTATTTCGTATTGTATATGCATTATTTATAGAAATACTTGATTAAATAACCTCAAATAATCAAACATTTTGTAAGTTTAACCTCTATTTTTCATGCGTTGAAAATAACCTCTTGTAAATTAAAATACCCTTGATTATCTTATATATTATTATTTACATACATCTTTAATAAAAAATATTATTTGTAAAATAACAATTAAGGTATTTTTATCAAATGGTAAGTAAAAATTGATAAAGATTAGATTTTCAAATTTTGCTTTCAAATCATCCACATATATGGAAAAGCTTAAAAAAGGTAGTTTTGTCCTGGAAGTTAGAGAATTTGAGAAGGATAACTCGATTGTATCATTTCTAGTAGCTATGTTTATATTTTTAAATTCATTTCATTTATTTCTTCTATTATATAAAAATTATAATTTTGATATTTAAATTTTTTAATGAATTTAATTATATTTTATTTTCTTTTTACTATTTTTTAAAAGCAAAATTAAAAAAACTCAACTTATGTATGTTCCTACTAATTTTAGGATCTATTAGATAAAACTAACTTTCAATGATCATAAAGTGACTCGAATTAGTGAAAATTGGGCAACTATAATGTTATCTATCTATCATTATCTAAAAAATATTAGAGAATATATTGAGCACTAATTATCTTCAATTCTTCATTTTTATTTTTGTGTGTATGCACAACTGTTTAACCTTTCTTAAGACCGGAAGATTAAAGATTCAAAACTCATTCAGACTTCAGAGGTTGTCTCAAAAAACTCCAAAGAATCAAAGGTAGAATTAGGTCTTACTGTGGTTGTTTGTGTGTTTTCAAACTTGTCAATCAGGACGATCAATCAACCGTAATCTACATGCCGATGAGTATTTTACCTCTCGCTTTCGAGGAAAGGCTTGAAATGTATGCAAATATGATGCAATGTAAAGTCAAAGAAATAATCATACCTATAACTCAAGACGGAACTCTTTTAGACCCATATTTTGTAATATTTATTTATTTTTGGGAAAATAGCATAAAAACTCGAACTTTCTGAAGTTTTTTTTCATATTAAGTCTTAACTTTAAAAATACTCATTTTAAGTCTAAATGAATTATTAAAAGAAACAATGATGACACCCCCACCCTTTCCCAAGGCTGCGAAGGCATGCACACTCCTACGAAATCCCCAACCAGCCTCTAACGACTAGAAATCCCCCGTGAAGCTTAAGCCGCATTGCTTCGCTTAAAGCTCCTATAAAAATTTTCTTTTATTTTCTAACTTAGATTTGGCAAAATCTAATGTGATTTAAAAATCTCAAAGCATTTATCGCCGCACATACTTCAATTCCAAATCTCGTATACATCCAATTTACACTATATCCAACACATGGCAATCCAACATACCAACACATTATTTCCACAAAATCACACTATGTACATATATATGCTCCATTATACAAGTTCAAAAAGTATTTTCTACATAATATTCTTACTACAACAAAGACTTGTACAATGTCGACAAACCCTATTATACTCCATTGGCTCAGTATACTCATACCTGGAAAATAGTTTTAAAATACAAAATAATGAGCTAAACGAGCTCGCTGAGTGTATGTTTATAAATGTTTTTGCTTTTTCTGAAAACATCTCAAACCCGGGGAAACTCTTTTACAAGATATTTTCCTAAGTCTCGCTTGGTTACTTTAAAGTTTCTAAACTTTGCATTTGCTTGCTTTAAAAGTTTACAAACTTTACTGTTGCTTTTAAATTTTATAAAACTTTAATACTTCGTCATTGCTATTATTTTCTTTAAAAGCTTTATAAACTTTTTCAATTTTCGCTTGCTTGCTTTACCTTGCTTGCTTTAAAAGTTTATAAAAACTTTTATAAACCTCTTGCTTTAAAATTTTCCTCAAAATTTTCCTTGCTTGTTTGCTTTATTCGGGTTTGAAAAGTTTCTTAAAACCTTCACAAACCTTTACTTTAAAAGTTTCTCAAAACTTTTTCATAAAAACTAGGAGCCCGGGCTCAACCGCATTCTTGAAAATAAAACTGAGTCTGGCTCAACCAGCTGTTTTAAATCCTCCTAAGCTCACGACCGGGAACCAATGGTTGATTTTTTTTTAAACCTGTATATTATGCTTATAAAACATCAACCACTGGAGGCCTATTTTTGCCATCAGACCCTAGTGAACACTGAGCCACATCGCTCTGAAAGATTCAGGTCCGCATCACCTTTTTTTCCCGTGAATATGGTGGAATCGAATTGGTCGCCATCACCATAATTTAGTTAGAGCTCATAACCTTATATACTCCTGTACGTGCCACGGTCTCCTTTAAATGCATGATGTATGTCCTAAGTTTGCCGACCAGGTAAAACTAAAATGCATGTATGAGATCCTAACACCACCGTGCACGTACGGAATACCTCTGACCGGTTTGTTGCTTAAAACTGGGGTGGGAAGGCCTTGTTCTTGCCAAAATTTTCTTTTGCTTGTTTCGTTGTTTCAAAACCCGCTTTACAATTTAAACCATTTGCTTGCTTACTTGCTTGAAAAATGGTTTAATCATTCAAAACCATTTGCTTACTTACTTATTTGCTTGCTTCTTGAAAATGGTTTACAAACAAAACCATTAAATTTACCAGCGTAGTTATTTATTATACACTCAAGATTCGAAAACGAGTTTAGAACATCACCTCTTCGCTGCTAAAACTGAGGGCACAGCCTTCCACTTTTCCCCGCCTTTACTTTAACCTACACACTAACCGAATACTTACCTATTATTAATCGCCTATGTATAGCGATAAACTTAACGTGACTACACGCAAGTCACTTTAAGGTCACACAACATTCATATAAAGTCAAATTAACACTCTACCTTGAGCACTAAAAACCCTAACAAAAAAACCACTCATTTTGGTACCCTTTTTCCAACAATACTCTATGGACTTTATTACCCAAAATTATCCAAAAGGTCTTCAAAATTATGAAACTCTCCAAGATCAGTCCTTTATATATCCAATGACATATCTTTTTTAAAATTTCAATGTAAAATTCCTTCCTTCTAAGGCCCTCAACCACATAACACAAGCTACAGCATGCTTTTGATTCCAAACTCAAATCACCTTACTGTTATCCTTGATTTCTGGGATCTTAACTCCATAATCAATTTGTTTTTACTTCCATTTGAAGCTATGATTCTAAGGTTTTTCTCCAATTGAATCACCCAATTTGGATCACCAAAACTCAAGTTATTGTATTTTACATCTAGATGACTCAATTTGGCAGAACAGAATCTGCACATAGCTCCACTTTGAAAAATTTTCTGGGAACTTTTGGCTTATATTTTGCATGCACTTCCTTCAGCTAACTTATTCCCCTAGATGTCTATTTTACCCAGAATTTTGAATCACTCAATTTGGATGAGTGAAACTCCACTTATGGCCAAAAACATTCATAACCATACCCAAAACAGAAAGAATCAGTGAGCCAAGCACGAGCTCACCTTTTCAGTCCGTATTTGGAGCCTTAGAGCTACAATTTTCTCTTGGTTCCTTTCTATAAATTTAGAAGCCCTATCTCTTATGGTTCTTTACCAAATTAGAATCAACTTACTGATAATTATAACTTAATCTATAACCAAACAAAAAGTGGTTTTACCAAATTTTGAAAAAATTTCCTTTAAAACCTAACATACTCCTTTTACAACAATTCATCAAAACTAACATGGAATTCATCCCAAACCAACTTCACAACACTTAATTGGTGATTTGAACTTCAAACCACAAAACCCTAGGTGAAAATGCAAGAACTCTACCTAAGGTCCTCCAATTCTATAAACCACATAAATAAGAGGATTCCATGGTTATTTTCACCAATCAGTTTTTTCCCACAAACTTAAGAATTCTAGGGTTAATGTGATCTTCCACAAAACCCTCAGAACAAGGAGCAACTAATTTCCATGGAAATGCATACCAAAAGCTCACATCAAATTACCTATGATTTCAAAATGAAACTTACCTTGGTTTGGCCTTCTTCCTCCTTCTCCTTCTTCTTCTTCCTCTTCTTCCTCTTCCTCTCCTTGCTCTCTTCTCTCCTCCCAAAACGTGAGACCTAGCTTTGGAGACCAAAATGATCTTTGGCTTTTGTTTTTCCCATTATTATAATATCAACTTTTCATTAATTGAAATTCTGACCTCTGTATCTCTTTAATTTTTCAATTATAACTTATGCTATTTGGGATTGCGGGTCTCATCTCTACTTTGATTAAATTTTGGTCCTCCATCTTTTAATATTTGGATATCAACTTGTATTATTTTCATTTTGGGTATACTATCTTCTCAAATTATGCCCTTTTATATCCTTGCTAAATTATTTTGTACTTTGTTTTAAGTACCAAATTCCGGTTCCAAATTTATACTTCCTCAATTTCATCTCCAAAATACTACAATGTGACACTCGTACTCTTATACACCCTACGCATCATGTGTACCGTACACTCTCTCGACGGGTGAGCATGCAAAATCCTCCCTAGGAACATTTCGGTCCTAAATGAATAAACTAAACCCAAAAGAAAGGAACGAAATACTCATCCGAAAAATAAGGAGGTACTGACGAAGATCTCGAGCCTCTGGTCTCTTAAGAAGGCCTTCCTCTCATGATTCTTCCAAGACTTTAACTTAATGGAATCACTTGCTTCAACACCTGTTCTTTTCGATCTACAATCTGCACAGGTATCTCCTCATAAGTCAAATTTTCCTTTAATCGCATCGGGCCGTCAATACATTCAAGGATCCAGATATATTTCTCAACACTACATGGAATGTATCATGAACTTGATAATTATGTAACTTCAACTTGTGTTACCGTCCTAATTTCATTACGCCAACTGTGAGTATCCAATATACCCTGGACTGCTTCCCTCGCTTTCCCAAATCTCAACACACCTTTCCAAGTAAATCTTCAAAAGACTCGTCACCTATCTCAAACCCGCAAGTCTTACGACGCTTGTCCGCAGACAGCTTTTCGTCTATCTCTTACTATCTTCTTGCTATCACGAACAACTTTCACTTTCTCCGAAGTGATCCGTACTCAGTTCGTGTGGCCTATTGGGCCTTTCTCTCACCAACCTCATCCTAAAGACACCGAGTCCTACATTTCCTCGGCCATACAACGCCAAAAGGAGCCATATCTACCGCTCGATAGCTCATTGCTGTAGGCAAACTCCATTAGTGCTAAGTGAGTATCCCAAACTTCCTTTGAATTCCATCACAAGCTTCAGCATATCCTCTAACGTCTCGAATAGCCTCCGATCGACCATCCGTCCCAGGATGAAATGTCAGGTCGAACAAGGCGAGTACCTAAAGTCGCTTTGCAACCAAAGCAAACCCGGATGTGAACCTGGGGTCTCGATCTGAAACTATCAAAACCGGAACCCCATGAAGTCTCACTATCTCATCCACATGCTAATCAGCCAACTTTTCCAGAGAATCTCAACATTAATCGTTAAAATGAGCAGACTTCATTAATCGATCAACTATCACCCATATAGCATCATGCCAGCTTTGAGTCCGTGGAAGACCACAATAAAATCCATATGATCTTCTCCCCATCGGCTACCGGAATAGGGAGTAATCAGATCTCTCCCTACGGCCTCCTCGATGTTCCGCCTTCACCACGATGTGTTACATCCGGAGATCTAAACTTGCAATCTCTTTCTTCATCCCATTCCACCAGCAATGTTCTTCAAAGTCCCCAGACATCTGTACTACTCTCGATGCATAGCATACGCATATGAATGTGCTTCTTCCATAATATCTCTCTTCAGCTCGCCATACTCTGGAACACACATTCTTTTCCCTTTCACTATCATGCCGTCATCTCTAA
This sequence comes from Tetrastigma voinierianum, assembly GCA_016808115.1. NCBI lineage: Eukaryota > Viridiplantae > Streptophyta > Magnoliopsida > Vitales > Vitaceae > Tetrastigma > Tetrastigma voinierianum. Next base: position 750,032 of record JAEQBH010000134.1, on the reverse strand, counting down.
TCTGAAACTCTGCTTTCTTTCCTTTTTCTATCTCTTCCTTAGTTTAATCAATCAGGATCTCGATCGCCTTTCGCTAGAACTGGATCCACTAAGAGAGGTCTAACATGAAAATGTGGCTAACAAGGCTCCTGAATCCTCACCTCCAATATCACCCTAAAAGCTCTGGATTCACCAATGTTGGAAGATAACCCACCTCATACGAGACAAAGAACTCTCCGTCGCCTACTCAAGGCATCCGCTACGACATTAGCTTTCCCGGATGAAAACAACAGTACGCCGTATCCTTAATCAACTCCAAGCCATCTTCTTGTCTCAGTTTAGCTCTTTCTCGTGAAAATATATTGAAGACTCTTATGATCTCGAAAGATCCCTTGGGCGAACACCATATAAGTACGTTCCATATCTTCAAAGCAAACACGACTGCTGCAAGCTCTAAGTCATGTGTGTGGTACTCTCCTCATGCTTCTTCACCGCCTAGAGGCATATGCAATCACCCTATCATCTCCGCATCAAAACATAACCAAGGCCTCACGGAAGCATCACCGTGAAACCACAAACCCATCTCTCCCATCAAGTAAAGCTAGAACCGGAGCTGAAGCCAACTGCTTCAACTCCTCAAAACTTTGTTAATGTATTAATCTACCTACCATACTTAACGCTCTTCCTTGTTAGCTTGGTCAAGCAATGCGACCCTGAGAACCTCAACAAACATCCTGTAATATCCCGTTAAAACCAAGGAAGCCGACCTCGACACATTCTTTGGTGGTTTCTAATTTACCACTGCTTCTATTTTCTGGGAATCCACACTCACCCCATCAGCTGAAATGACATGACCTAGGAATGCCACCTTGTTGAGCCAAAACTGACACTTGCTCAACTTGGCATACAACTGTCGCTCCCTTAAGGTCTGCAACACAATCCTCGTGCCTCTAATGTTCCTCAACTACCTGAATACACCAGATATCATCAATAAAACTATGACGAATCTATATCCAACACTACCGAATACCCTGGCTCATCAAATCCATAAACGCCGTCTGAGCATTTCAGTCGCTCAAACGGCATCAATTTAAACTCCATAATGTCCGTAGTCTCCAATGCGCCTTAGAACATCACCCTCCCCGCACCCTCAACTCCATGATACCCTCGACCTCAAATCTATCTCTGAGTACACTCAGACCCCGATGATCAATAACTCATCGATCCTGTGGAGTGGATAATGACAAGTGATGGTAACTTTGTTCAAATTGGTCAGAATCTATACACAAACAAGAACTCCCATCTTTTTCACGAAGAGAACTCGGAGCTCCTACGGGATATGTCAGCCGAATGAATCCCTTACTTAACAATTTAACTCGAGCCTAAGCTTCAACTCTACAGGACATCCTATGGGGCGAGGAATGGAATGGCCTACCCCCTGGATCAAATCAATGGTGAACTCCACCTCTTTCCCTCGGAGGTAATCCCGCACATCATCTCGGAATACATCCGGGGAACTCTAACAACCGGAATCTCATCCACCGTGAGTCCCCTCTTTCCGCTTCCACCACATAAGCCAGATAACCCTGACAACCCTTACGCAGCATTCTCTCGCTACCGCTACGTGGGATCATACCGAAGATAACTCTACATATTCCCCCGAACTTAACCTCCACTTCGCCTATGCAACTCATTTCCTTTTATAACACCCACGTGTGGCTCTATGGCGAGATAGCCAATCCATGCCGAGAACCACATCAAAATCCCTCACTAAGGCCACAAGATCCCACCGGGAACTCCTGTCCTCAATCGAACTCTACTATCTCCGACCACTGGCTCGAGAATAACCCGATCTCCACCGGGAAGGGAACTTCATACGAATTTCTCTAATGGTCGGGTCTCTATCCAAACGATCTAAGAATGGCTTCGATGCAAATGGGAATGCGTAGCTCCCGGGTCTACTAATGTATATGATCATGATCAAGGATAGAAATAGAATACCAAAGGACTACATCTGTAGAGCTACATCCGCATCTTCACGGGTCACAAGATATACTCCGGCCCTGAGTGCGAGGCCTGCCTATATCCCCTCGGGCATCGTCGTTTCCTCTACCATTCACTCCGCCACCTCTACCCGCTGGCCGTGGTCGCCCCTCCGCTGGGAAACCTCTCCCCGAAGACTTCAGGTGCTCATCTTCGTACCGGTAAATAGGATCGGCACGATGTTCCGCACCAATCACCGAGGGCACTCCTTTAATGAAACGACCTTCCGGGCCATAGTGGAAACACCTCGCATCGAATCTCCTACATTCTCCATGGTGTCGTCGACATATAAGACATACAGAGGAATACCTAGGTGCCACCGCTAGCAAACTGGGCCTCATCGATCCCCGACAGAGATAGCCCCACCCGCACCTCGGCCCTATAAACTCTCTGCTCTTGCTTTTCTTTCACTGCATCAGTCTCCGAGCTTTGTTTGACGTGCCTGGTGCACTCCTCTTACTCTTACTTTCCAAATTTACCCGATACATAGCTGTAGTACTTGCTCAACTCGTAGCTGCCCCAACTAAGTCCCCAAATCTATTCTGAGGAACCACAGACAAATGCACTATGATCTGGTGCTGTAATCCTGACAAAAACCTTTTTGCACTTCAGGACTTCATCTGCTTGAATATAGGGAACCAATCTAACTAATTCGAGAACTTCTTCTCATATTCGACATCGACATGTTCTTTGCTCTAACTTGAAGAACTCCCTCAATTTTTGAATCCTTGTGACTCGGGGGAGGAAAGAATCTACAAGGAATTCCTCGTTGAAACTGTCCCATGTTGTTCCATCGTGGATACCTTCTTCTACTACATCCCACCAATCTTTAGCTCCTGTTTCTCCATCGAAAACCGGAAAACAAGACTCCTTTGCTCATCCGTGCGCCCCATAACTCCATAAATCTTGTTTACTCCTGGCCTAATCACACCAGTCGCTTCCCTGATCACCACCGTCACATATGGCTCGGGCACCCAGTTTTCAGACTTATCGACCTCCCCAGGCTCTTCCATAACCTCTCTAGGTGGCGCGTGGAGGTCGCGATCGGGCCGCCTGGTCGCTATTGCTACTATCCCGCGCAATCTGCACCACTTGCTCCGGGCCGTGAACACCCCGGCACTCGAGCCCTTCCGGTGGCACGTATGGTCCACTCGACCCGGGCCGGAGGCTGATTCATGACGCCAGAGCGAACCTACTACGTGCTCCTCGTCCCTCTCAGCAATCGCAGACGCCCGTAAACCGCCCCGAACTACTCTCCCAGACGACTTCATCTCTTCCCCGACATAGTGTCAGACTACCAAAATATCAACCGGCGAATACTTTGAATCACTCGATATGTATGTACTCTAAGTTAACACATGGTTACAGATTTCATGCCTGATACCAACTCGCTGGTATCATATCTCCTTAAGCCTTAAGTTGTATACAACTCGCCTCGATACCACCTCGACACACCCCCCACCCCTTCCTGGCGGCTAGCAGCCGCCACTCCACGTAAACTCCAACCGCACTCTAACGACTAGAAATCCCCGTGAAGCGGTCGCACGCTTGCTTAAACCTCCTATAAAATCTTTTTCTTTTATTTTCTAACTTAGATTTGCAAAATCTTGAACAATGGAAAACTTCTAGCAAAGATGATTCGGCCGCACATAGTCTAATCTAAACTCAGATAATATCCAATTACACTATATCCAACATATGGCAACCAACATACCAACACATTTCCACAAAATCACACTATGTACATATATATGCTCCATTATACAAGTTCAAAGTATTTTCTTACATAATATTCTTACCACAAAGACTTGTACAATGTCAAAGACAAAAACTTATTATGCCTGTACCTTTGTACTCCGAAAATAGTTTTTAAAACACAAAATAATGAGCTAAACGAGCTCAGTGAGTGTATGCTTTATAAAATGTTTTGCTTTTTTGGAAAACATCTCAAAACTGTAAAACTCTCTTTTACAAGATATTTTCCAGAAGTCTTGCTTGCTTACTTTAAAGTTTCTAAAACTTTCTGTACTTTCTTGCTTTTAAAAGTTTACAAAACTTTTAATACTTGCTTGCTTTTAAAAGTTTATAAAACTTTTAATACTATTGCTGTTTGCTTTGCTTTTCTTAAAGTTTATAAACTTTTCTCAATTTCTCGTCATTGCTTAATTGCTATTAAAAGTTTATAAAACTTTTATAAACTCCTTGCTTTAAAATTTTCAAAATTTTCCTTGTTGTTTGCTTTATCCGCTTGAAAGCTTCTTAAAACCTTTCACAAACCTTTTACTTTAAAAGTCTCTCAAAACTTTTTCATAAAAACTCAGAGCCCCCGCTCAACCGCATTCTTGAAAATAAAACGGAGTTCGGCTCAACCGTCGCTTTAAAACTCTCCCTAAGCTCAAGACGGAACCACGGTTGATTTTTTTTTTTAAAACTCCAGATATTACGCTTATAAAACAACAACCACCTGAGGCCTATTTTCGCATCAGATTCTAGCCGAACACTAAGCTTAACCGTGTCGGAAGGACTCGTGTCCATCACCTTTTTCCTGAATATGGCGGAATTGACCTCGGGTCGCCATCACCATAATTTAGTTAGAGCTCATAACCTTATATACTCCCTTTATTCACTGCCTTTAAATGCAATGATGACGCCCTAAGCTCTGCCACCGTGCAAAACTAAAATGCAATGAGCGAGATCCTAAATTCACCGCGTGCACGTACTAATACCTCTCTCGACCATTGTTTGCTAAAAATTAGTAAGGCCTTGTTTTACAAAATTTTCTTTTGCTTGCTTGCTTGTTTCTTTTGAAAAATGGTTTTACAATTTAAAACCATTTGCTTGCTTATTTTTCTGAAAAATGGTTTAATCATTCAAACCATTTCATGCATTTACTTATTTGTTTGCCAAAATGGTTTACAAACAAAAACCATTAAATACCGTTGTGTGCCAGTTTATTATACATTTAGTATTTGGAAAATGAGTTTAGAACACTCACCCTTTGCTTGCTAAACTGAGGGCACAAATTCACACTTTTCCCGCCTCACTTTAACCTACACACTCAACCGACGACGACATATTAATCGCTCTATGTATAGTGTATAAACTTAACGCATTTCACACGCAAGTCACTTTAATACACACAACATTCATATAAAGTCAAATTAACAATTTACCCTTGAGCACTAAAAACCCTAACAAAAAAAACTACTCATTTTGCACTTTTCCAACAATGGCGACTTTATTACCCAAAATTATTCAAAAGATTCAAAAATTATGAAACTCTCCAGATCAGTCCTTTATATATCCAATGACATATCTTTAAAATTTCAATGTAAAATTCCTTCTCTAAGGCCCTCAACCACATAACACAAGTTACATCATGTTTTTGATTCCAAACTCACTGAATCACCTACTGTTATCCTTTGATTTCTGGGACTTAACTCCATAATTTGGAAATGGTTTTCATCATTTGAATCTATGATTCTAAGGTTTCTTCTCCAATTGAATCACCCAATTTGGATCACCAAAACTCAAGTAATTGTATTTACATCTAGATGATTCAATTTGGCAGAACAGACCTGCACATAGCTCCACTTTGAAAATTTTCTGGGAACTTTTGGCTTATAATTTGGTATGTACTCTTCAGCTAACTTATTCCCTTAGATGTCTATTTTACTCCAGAATTTTGAATCACTCAATTTGATGAGTGAAACTCACTTATGGCCAAACACTACAACCATACCCAAACAGAGCAAATCAGTGAGCTACACGAGCTCACCTTTTCAGTCCGTATTTGGGAGCCTTAGAGCTACAATTTGCTCTTGGTTCCTTCTATACATTTGTAGCCCTATCTCTTATGGCTCTACCAATTGGAATCAATTCATTTGATGATTATAACTTAATCTATAACCAAAACAAAAATGCTGGTTTTACCAAATTCTGATGAATTTCCTTTAAAACTCAATATTCTTTACAACACCATCAAAACCAATGATTAATCATCCAAACCAACTTCACAACACTCCGACCGCTGATTTAACTCAAACCACAAACCTCAGGTGAAAATGCAAAGAACTCTACCTAAGGTCATCCACCTCTTTATAAAACCACATAAATAAGATATTCCATGGTTATTTTCTACCAATTGGGGTTTTTTCCTATTAAAATCTCAAGAATTTAGGTTAATGATCTCACCATTAAACCCAGAACAAGTGAAAGAACTACTCTACGAAACGCATACTAAAGTCAAGACATCAAATTACCCATGATTTCAAAATGAAAACTTACTCATTTCAATTTCTTCTCCTTCTCCTTCCTCTTCTTCCTCCTCTTCCTCTCCTCGCTTCTTTTCTCTCCTCTCCCCAAAACGTGAGACTAGCTTTCTTGCATCAAATGACTTTTATTGTTTTTCCCCATTATTATAATATCAACTTTTCATTAATTGAAATTTGACCCTCATCTCTTTAATTTTTCAATCAGAATTTATGTTATTTGTATTGCCACTTACTCTACTCTTTTTGATTAAATTTTGGTCCTCCATCTTTTTAATATTTGATATCAACTTGTATTATTTTCATTTTGGCATACTATCTTCTCAAATTATGCCCTTTATATCCTTTTTTGCTAAATGACATTTGTACCCTTGTTTTAAGTACCAAATTCCTGCCCAAAATCTCTATAATTTCCTAATTTCATCTCCAAAATACTACAACGCGACACTCAGACTCTTATACACCCCTACGTATCATGTGCACTTACACTTCTTATCACATACATAAATGATCCCAAGAAATTAAAACATAATAAAAATAATTTGATATTCGATTGCTTCCAAATCAAGGTTTGGAAAAACAGCTATTATAGATTCTTAGGATTTTCACATTGATTTTTATATCCACACTACACTAATATTTATTAATTAGATTTTATTATAATTATAATGTTTAATAATATTAATATTGGAGACTAGTCCTAATAAGTATAGTTGGAAGTTGCCATGTACATGTGGTGAGTAGTCCTACTAGTCATATCAATGTTTTAAATGAGGGAAATATGGTAGTTTCTTCAACATGACAACATATTCGAGGCCTTAATTTTTTTGACCTTCCCAAACTATCTTATGAGTCTATATTTCAATATATATATATATATATATATATATATATTCATAATTACTTTCTTTATTTATAGATTTTATTTTATTTTTTTTATACTTTATATTTTAAAATTTAATAAAACTTGAAAATATATAAAAATAGAAATAAAAATATTTTCCAAAAGTTACATTATTTTGTACATAAAGGTAAAACGGTAATCTAAAAATTAGTGATAATCGTTTAATATTAATTTGAATATTTTTTAACTACTCCTAATTTCTATTTTTAATTAAATGATTAGCTAATTAATCATTTAACTACCTCAATTTCTATTTCCACTTATAAGTTTCATATATATCCCCTTTCTTGAAGGTTCTTTGCCTATTTTATTTTTTTGAAAAAAAGAGATAAAGTTCATATTCGAGTAAATTAATTTAGTTATTTTATTTCAAAAAACTATAATATCCGTTTTTTATTCATTTTATTTTTCTCCCAAACATTTTTTTTTGAAAAATAATATATATATATATATATATATATAAAGATTGATGGGCAATTTGGCATCTGTTAAAAATGAAAGAAATTTTAAATTAATCATATTCAACAATAGACAAAAAACGAAAAGCATTGGTTTTTGAATTAAGAAAACTTAATTAATTCATTTTTAAAATCTTAAAATGATTAATTTATAATTTATTTCGTATATGTGCAAGAGTATTTTTTTTCCTTTTGATATATGTGGGGAAAATTCTTGACCATTTTCTAATTTATTGTTATTATAAGGTATATGTTTTCAATTGAATAACTAGTATATGTTGTGATTCTAGACTTTCTATTTATAAACAAATTATTTAGTTATTTTTTTTATTTTGTGTTTTTTTTTCATTACTTATAAAAAAAGTAGAAAAAAAATACATAGATATTATAGGACCAAAAGATAGATGGATACAGGATATTTTTTAAAATAAAACAAATATTGTGGATAAAACCTAGATTGTTTCGAGACAAGTAGATTTTGGGAATTTTGGGCCTCATACTTTTTTTTTTTTTTCAAAAGGTTAATACTTAGAATGCTGTAATCTCGCACTTATCATTCGGTCTCTATTTCCGTCTTCTATTTAGAGACTAAATAGATCTATTACCTCCGCTCGAATCGTAGACTCCGAATAAAATCCGTCTTGATTAGAAACGAAAGTTCGGCTTAACAGAGACTAATGATTTCATCCTGAATTTATGACGAAATTATTCGTCTTCTATTTCCTCGTCTTAATGTAGATTTTAATACCTCCCGCCTCGCATCCGTCTGAACCGGCATCACGGAAATCCTTCCTCGTCTTCATTTAGAGACGGAAATTCCGCTTCTAATTAATTCAGTATGCAACTGCCCTATCCGTCTCTATTTAGAGACGGATAAGTGTCTGTCTCTAATTTCCGTCTCTAATTCCGATTTTTCTTGTAGTGTCTATTGATAAGGTAAACGGTTGTAGATAAAGCTTCTACCAAAAACTTAGGTGGAACAGAAGATTCAAGTAACAAATTATGAGCAACTTCTACAAGATGACAATTCTTTTGCTCCGCCACACTATTTTGTTTAGATGTGTATGGAAAAGAGCGTTGTGAGACATGTATTATGAAGTGCATCAGACATGTATTCTCCACTATAATAAAAAATAACTTTAATAATAGTAGAAAATTGAGTTTCAACATATGTAATAAAAGTCTTGAAGATGGAGAAGACCTCATCTTTGGATCGAAGAAAATTAATCCGAGTAAACCTACTATAATCATCAATAAATGTCACAAAATATTTATATTGTGCATGAGAAATAACAGGTGTGATTCCCCAAACATCATTATGAATAATATCAAAACATTTAGTTGCATGACTTCCAATAAGAGGAAAAGGAAGAATTTTACTTTTTCCCAATTTGCAAGTTGAACAATCAAAAGGGAGACTGCAACATTGAGTAGTATTACCTAATAAACTAGAGTTCAATAGATGAGACAATAAAGCAGAATGAGGATGTCCCAAATGCTTATGCCACGAACATTGAGTGGTATTGCCTAATAAACTAGAGTTCAATAGCTAAATTTGTTTGCGTATACAACTTTTTCAAATATTCCCACATGTCTTTAGTAGTGTTATATGGACGTAAATTCAAAACAATTTGAGGATCACATGACCCAAATAAGCTAAGACATCAATTCTAGCATCTTTAATTTTCCATCATTAATATAGTAGCATCTGTAGGAGCTAAATCATTACCATCAATATGTCCCCATAATTCTTTTCCAAGTACATATAATCGAAATTGAAATTCCCATATTGAGTAATTCTTTTCCGTAAAGTTAACACAAAATTCAGAATTATGTTCTGAGCTTTCTCAACAATCACAAAAAAAAAAAAAAAAAAGACAAGCAACCAAGGAAAAATTACCAAGATGCTGAGCTTTCTCAGCCTCAATCTTGACAAGAATATTAACAAAGTGACTTGAGACTCCAAGAATGGAGAATGAAGAATGAAGAATGAAGAATGAAGAATTCAAGGATTCTAACATGAGGGCTCTGATACCATGATAACTTTTTTGATAGAAATTTGAGTGAATGGCTCGATGATTTCTGCCTCCCTTTCATTAAATAAATTGTTGAATATACAACACAGTTAATGGCTAATTTACAAAGGTTTGAAACTAATTTGCAATGATCTATGGCCGATTTCTCTATATTTACAACTATGCAAACTAATTATGGTAAGATAATAAACAGGCTATAGAAAGTAAAGATGTGGCACTTATGGTAACACATTCAAATATTCAAACAAAGTTCTTACATTTTGAATTTAAACACTTTCATATCAAATTCATTCAAACCATTCAAATTCAAAACTTTTACTCTAGTCATAAATATTGAATGGTGCCCAGTCATGTAAGACTTTTAAATGGGAGGCCTTAAATTGATCATTTTAAGGTGGACGAAACCAAAGTAGCTTCTAACCAAAACCCTTAAATACTAGGGTTCAAATCAATTACATTTGCCACCAAGGAATGTAAAGATCAACTATTATTCTTGTTGACAAGGGGTTTAATAGTGTCAATAATTATTCGTTGACAAGGCCGAATCTACGAGTAAAAACATAGTTTCAATAATTTTATTCAAAAACATAATGCTCTCCACAATTTATATCATAACAAAACATAAATTCCAATACATTCTTTCTACACAAAATATATTTGATCCATATTTACAAATAGCAAAGCAAACATTTTTAAAATTGTACGTGATAGCACATTTTTTAAAACCTGCATCAATTTTCCGTTACTTTAAAGCAACTCGAAAGTCATGAATGATATAATCTCCAAAAATATATTCAACTAAGAGCCTATTTCACTTAAACAAATAATAGAAAAATCCATTAACATCCGAACCATTTTTCAAGGTTATTTATTTATTTATTTATTTATTTATTTATTATTATTATTATTATTATTATTCAATAAAAGATTTTATAAAAGATATGGTCGGAAAAGATATTTTATTAGACAACGACCAAAATATTTTAGGAAAAATTGGGATACATATAAAAGAACGATTCATAGGAAAAATCCTAAAAAAACAAAAGAATGTAGGTGTTATGCCTGTAATCAAATTGGACATTATGCCAATGAATGTCCTAATAAATTTAATAAAAAGAAGATTGAATTAGATTCAGACGTTGAAAATATGATAAAACAAGAAGAATTTATAAAAGTAAATAAATTAGAAGAATTCAATGATATACACTTAGATGAATATGTCAATGAAACAGAATCTGAAACAGAAATGTCTAGTTCTGATGAAGAGTATTCAGAATGAGTGACATAATTGATAACAAGATTATAGAAAATCTGGGAGATTTCTCTCAAGATATATTGTTTGATAGCCATCTATTTAAAAAGATTAAAAAAGCTAATTATAATATAACTCGGCCTGGTTTAATAGAAAACTTTGGGAAAATTTTGGATTAAGAAAAAATATTATGTATTACGGACTTAGTTTAAAAGAAAAGGCTTTAAATATAGAAGTTACTTCTAACAAAATTGAAATTCCTTTATTAGAAAAAGTAGAAATGCTAAAAAGATTAAAAAAATAGACGAAAAAGAGTGATGTAAAATAGGTTGGATTTATATAGGATCTATACAAATGATTATTAAATAAGAACCTTTAGAGAAGTTATAGACACCCCAATAGATTTAGCACTTTTAGATAATAAAATTACAAACAAGAAAGAAGCAATTCTTGGAATAATCATAGGAAATTTGAAATATCAAAAGTTAATATTTAATATCTATCCAAAAATTGCCTATAATTTAGGAGATAAAGATTTTGATAAAACTTTAAGCTTAATTCAGGACTTTAAAAGAAAAGATTTCATGAGAGAATGAAACAAACCTTACTCTATTCCATATAAGATTGCTTATGCACTATCCAATACCCATCATATTGAATATTTCGCCCAAAAAGATTATATTGATTTACCATTACTATTTCATGATATTGGAAGAATCTATCCACCAGAAAATTCTTCTATAAGTTTTAAAGATGATTTCCTATTAGATATAGGAGATAAACCAAAATACATTGATCACAGACCTTCTTTTTCCCGATTGACTATTACCAATAATACTATCCATCCTAGTAAAAGAATTACTTTTAAAAGCCTTGAACAAAATAAAAAGATTACTAATTATAAAAGTAAAGGTGATTATTTTGATGGTCTTAATTGGAAAAATATTGATATTTTGATAGATACTGGTGCAACCTCAAGTTATATTTCTAAGAGTCTAACGTTTATGTTGGAACTAAAAGAATTAGTAGAACCTGTAAAATATATAAACTTTAATGGGGAAGAATTTAGTGTAACTAAATATTGTACAATCTTGATAAGATTAGCAAATCAAGAGATTAAATTACCTTTAATGGTTGAAGAAGAAGGAGAAAATGATACGATAAGTATCATGCTAGGAATGACTTTTTTAGAGAAATGTAAGCCTTGGTAGATTACTTCTGAAAATTTAACAATTACCCTTAATCAAAATGAAATTATCATTCAAAAATGACTAGTCCATTCTCTATATATATTAATAGCATTAACCTATCCAGATTACAAAGCAGAACCTTTTGCTGCTTATATTGATTCCGGCTCTAGCTTATGTCTGTCCAAACCTGATTGCTTTCCTCCCGAATATCATGAAAATCTTCCTCCCATTTAAGGAAAATATATTTCAAACAAAGATATTATTCTTCAGAAAGGAATACAGTACCCCAAGATTCTTATTGATAAATACATTGTCAAATTACCCTTTATTTTTATTCATACCACTGGATGTGTTATACTTTTAGGAAATAATTTCCTTCAACTTTTCAAAACAATTATTCAAAATAATGTTTCTCATTACCTTCGCTTCAAAACTCCTTGTAATCACTGGATTACAACTCCTCGATTAAAACGAGCTTTTGCTCGCAAAACTCATATTCCTTATATCCCTCGCAGCTAGTGTGGTGATTTCCCTATCCATTTCCCTATACCACGAAAAATTTTTGATCAACCATTATTAAAACTTGAAACTCGATTATTGTAAAAACTTGATTTATGTGCTCAAGATGCAAAAATTGTACTTTTACGTTGAAAAAACCCCTTACAATTTTGGGACATACACCCTTACAGAAGAAAAATACCATATTAATGAAAAGGAATTTTTAGCGATTATTAAAGGATTAAAGAAGTTTTCATATTTTCTATTACCTAAAAGATTTTTATTAAGAACTGATAATACTCAGGTCAAGTCTTTCATTAAAAATAACTTACCATTAAAACCTGAATATAAAAGATTGATTAGATGACAAACTTATTGTTCTGAGTATATATTCGCTCTAACAAAAATGTTATTGTAGATTTCTTAACAAAAGATGGCTCAGACAAACAAAAAGCCAAAGATTGATGAGATGGTTGACAGCCTCTCTTAAATGTCAAAGATTTTTTATCAAATAATTCTTCTGACAGATTGTCTAGATCGACTTGTCGATACCGAGACCTTTCCTGAAAAACTCAAAGCTAATGTTAAAAGCTTTGTTGTTGATTTAGAAAGACTTGTTAAAGATTATACATCTTTTGAAATGGTTTTAACATCCTATTTCAAAGATGAAGAACTTGATTTTTCAAACATCAACCTCAATGAAGATTCCGAAAAAGATGCCTCTACCAAAGAAAGCTAAAGCATCATCAACATTTCTCATACACAAACATCAAGTCCAAACTATTTTCGAAAAAATGCCGATGTCTCCTGACAGAGAAATTATTAGATTACATGGTCAGACCATGGAAAGGTTGTTCGGTTTAACTGACACCAAACAAATGATTGTCGATAAATCCGGCATATACCCAAGGATTTATTTCCTACATGAGCAAATCTCGTAGAAATACGAGAATGGTATGATTTGGTAGCATTACTACTATCTATATGATTCTCTCGATTTTCTAGAAATCAAAGATTACTGATGGATTAAAGAAGGTGAAGATAATTTTGGGAATAATCCCATGATAAAAGATTTATAACACTATAAAGACTCGATTCTTTAGTGCTCCGATTCGACCCAATCAAACATATCCAGTGTGGCATTTCATAAAAATGAGAAAGGTTCGCTACGAAAAAGTATGATTTCAAACGCTAAAAAGATTTTTAGATCATTTAACGAAGAAAACATCCACCATCTAAGAGGCCAGATTTGGACACATAGCGACAAACGGAAAACGCTTTAAAAAAAGTTCTTTCAGGTTATGGAAAACTAGATAAGATGGCCTCTATCATGATCTCAATTGATTGTAGGACCACTCCCAACTCAACAAGAAGATATTTACTCAAGAAAATTAATACTTATCGAAGACGCGAACTTCGCTTCTCCCCTGCGCCTCAACTATGTTCAAAGTTAAGACATCTAAAGACGACAACCATAAGATTTTGACCACGCAAGTGGATAAAAGTATCAAATAAGAGCCGATTGATAAGGATGTAAACGCCATTGTCACTTTACGCCCGTTTTGAAAACCGTACACTCGTGAAAGAAATAAAATAACGATTCAAGTCCGGCGCTTCACGTCCAAATTTTCTACTATAAATAACTAAGTGTGGGATCATGTGTAGAGGAGATTTTAAATCTTCCTCTCTTTTTCTCTATATTATGTTTTCCGCTGTAAAAAAGTATCAAAGGATTAGCTACACTGCTATAAGCTTGTAAATTTTCTTTGTTTCTTTTGTAATGACTGGCTAAGAATTTTGTTCTAAGCCTGCTAGTATTATGATATAAATAAAAGTCACGCTTTTATTCAAGAAACCTCGTTATTATAATTTCACTTTATTCATAAATATCGTTATTTAATTTCCACGCCTTGGCAAGATGAAACGATTAGTACTGTAATGATAGTATCTAAAGGTGTCCCCACTATGAAGGGATTTGAGTCCTACCGTAGCTCTGGTCGTGACACAGAATGTCTGCCATTTTCCTGTGGATACTATTTGATCAAAAATAATTAATGGAAATAATTATGAAGACTACGACCTACAAGAATGGAGTTTACTTTATAAATCTCAATTTATTTTTTCATAATACGTAAAAGGTTTAGAATATCATATTTATGAAGCATCTTTTACTTCACAATCTTGGTATTATGATAGGTTTGAAATTTACACACATCTTTGGGATTTTATTATTCATACTAAGTATTTCAGACTATAGATTGATTTTAAAATTGTTTGATTAATTATTGGGTGTAAACCTGGGGTCGAATTGTGATTAATTATTAAGTGTAAATCTGTGATCGAATTGGCATAAGAGCTAATAGATTAGCTAGGTTTCCTAGGCAAACAATGCTTAGGTTTTTAAGACCTATCTTATGTAGGTTTTAGGCCTATATATATATATATATTTAAAATCTTTAATGTTATTACTCCTAACAAATGTTTAATTGACTTTTCAAAGTACAGATGTCATCATCAAGGGCATGTCTTTTTCTTTTCTTTTTTTATCTTTTTTCACCTCACATGATTCATACTTTTACCGTCACCAAGGCACTATTCTTTTTTTTATTCACAATCTCATGGTACGGTGGTTTTCAACTACCTTTCTTTTTTTAATAGTCATAGAACAACCAATAAAAAATTATTTTATTTTACCTCTTTTTCTTTGCTTTTATCAAAACTTATGTAGCTTATCACAAATCTACAAAAAATAATTTATGAATAATTTATTTTGTGATTCTTTTTCCATCAATCTAAAAATAAACTTTTTTTTTCAGATAATTATCATTATTATTTTATCAATTTCGAATTCCATGTTTTTCCGTCATGAACAAACTCATAATCCAAAAAATTTAAATTTTTTATTTAAAAAAATGAATAAACAAATCCTAATTTCTTTCATTTTTTGTCTTTTTTTTTTTTTAGAAACTTAGAGCAACTAATATTCAGATTCATTTAATATATCAAAATTAAATCCTAAACAATTTAGATTCATCTAATAGATAAAATAAATAAATTAAAACGTAAAATTTTTTACCTTACTTTGGATTTTGAACCCGATCTGAATTCCTAAGCTAATAGAAAACCTAACCTTGATCTACGATTTTCTTGAAGAAAAGTTTGAGTATTCATAACCATCAAAAGAATCTAAAACAATAGTCAAAAAAAATAGAAATCTTTCCTTGAAAGCTAATCTTCATCCTAAACTCCAAAATCATCCACCCTTCATTCTTTGATATCTCGGGAAAAAGGCTTCATGAAAATTTGATTTTCTATTTTAAAAGAATAGAATAATATAATTTATATTTAGGGTTTTTAAAAGTCAAAAGACTTTTATACCCTCTTTAATTACTCAAGTTAGTAAAAATTTATAATTTTATTTTATCCCTAATAAAAAGCCAGGATGTTACATCCTTCCTTTAACAAAAGTTTAGTCTTTTAAATTTGATATAACTAAGTCCTTAATAATAAATGATATTTTATCTCAAGTCTGATGTAGTTCCTAATTGGTCTCTGATCATTTCACTAGACCTTTGCTTGTTTGACACTTGCATGGTATCACTAGTTTGTTCATCACATCCATAGTCTAATCGAGTACTTTTTTTTTTTTTTTTTTGCAATCTATTGCTATGATTTTGTTTTATGTAAAAAGCCGTTTTCACAAGTGTCCGAATCAACAAGTAGTAAAGTGGACTTGATTATGAAAATGTCCTTTAAGCCTGAATATGGCTGATTAATTGCGTATTCGTCGAAGGAATATGATATGAAACCTCAACTCCCGTGATTTTGGTCCCAAATCCTCACTCTTAGCATCCTAGTCACCTCCCGATCCTTGTAGGATGCTAAGGAGTGATACTTTTCCAAATTTAAATTCTCTTAGGCATTTTATCAATCACCTCTCAGTCCTTACAATAAAATGCCTAGACTATATGGGGTGTGGTTACCTCATGGTCCTTACGGCCCCACACAATGTCTCTAGGCCAACCAACTAATTAATCTAAGCATTAACTCAATTAATTAGCTTAAACACTAAATCAATTCATTCAAATTGAAATAATTTGCATTCAACACAACAAGGACATGAATAGATGTAAAACCAATCATAATCTCATCATAATAGGAAAATAGCACATTAGCTCCCCACAATCTTTTCCCCAAACTAATCTAGCTATCCATAATACAAATCATGTCTCAATAACAGTATAATGAAACATAATGAAATAGAGAGAGATAGAAGAACAAAACGAATGATAGTGAAACTAGCTAGGCTCTCAATCTCTTCTCCGAAACACAGATTTGGTCCTCTCAAGAGATGAATCTTAAAGTTTTTCCTCAGCTCCAAGCAGTTCTCTCTTCCCTAGGTCCAACTCCTACTAAATTAGGGTTGTTTCGCATTTATACTCCGCATCCCAGGCCCAAAAATGCGCTAAAAATAGCATAGGCTCGAGTTGAAGCTTGACATTAGCGCTGGGCGCCAAGATGTTCTGATGAGCGGCGCTGGGCGCCAAGCTTGGCGCTCAGTGCTGGCTGCTGCACCTGCTGATTTTGGTGTTTTAAGTCTCCTTTCTTCCGGTTTTCACTCCTTATGCTTCAAAGATAACCTAATTACTAAAATCAAACATTTAATCATTAGAATACTCATGATCAACTCAAAAACAATCAAAATGAGTCACAAAGTAGGTTGATAAAATGAGTATATAGTCACCTAACACAAACAATCATCCAAAATTTGAATAGGCTCCAAATAGGCTCCAATTTTATAACATAAGATGGATCAAGAACATATTTCCTTAAAGTCAAAGCTTAAAAGACATTATGAACTTAGATAGGTTTTGAAGTAAGATCATTTAATATATCAAGACACCTACTTTTCTAATGTTTCAAATGGTCTTATAAACCTAGGATTTAGTTTTTTTTTTTTCCTCAAATCTCATTACAACTTAACAAAGAACTTCTAAGAGAGCATAATCACTAAATTCAAATTCCAAATATTCCTTGAGACTATCAACATCACTCTTATGTGTACTTTTAGTTTCTTCCAAATTTTTCTTAAATCAAGGCTATCTTTTCAATAGTCAATTGTCCAAATTCAAGTCATAAAAAATCTCTCTCCTATATGATCATAACAAATAGGGCATCATCTTCTCCCATCATAAACCTCTTTGAAAGTATCATTTCATTACTAGCTTAAAACTATTATTACAAGAAAATGTAACCAAAGTACTCATTGTTATTACTTTCCAATTGTGAAACACAATCTCCCAACAAATCTTTTCAAACTTGATTAATTTACCAACCGGGCCATCTCAAGTATGAAACTACTATTCAAACTCAACATAGTACCTTTTTTTTGTTTATATATAAACAAAGTCAAAAGCTAGAGGTAAAACAAGAATCCTTACCATGTATTATATAATCAAACATTCCATGCATTCTTTAAATCTTCTTAATATAAAGAGGCTAGTCTAATAGAAAATGAGTAGACTTTATCAATAAATCGACCATCACAATGAAACGTTATCACCAACTAAGGTTCTTAGTAACCCTATCATAGAATCCATGGTAATATGTTTCCACATTTACTTAATAATACAAAGTTGTTGCAAACTCTGTTGGCTATTATTGTAAACTTCCATATGCAAACACATTCAACCCAAAGCTACAAATCGTGCAATATCTGACTTCATACTTGACCACCCAAAATTCTAGTCCAAATCTTTATACATTTGCATTCCTCTAGAGTGAATAGTAAGCCTAAAGCAATAAACTTCCTTCAAAGTTGTCTCTTTATATCCAATATTTAAGACATTAAGTCTCATCCAAAATTTCAAGATCTCATAATCTAATTAAACGAAGCCAATCTTACCATCTTTACTTACTAACTTATTTTATAAGTTCAACTAATTGCAATCATTCTTCATGTGATCTTAATTCTCTCAACAAGTTTGGTTGTACTATGAGATTCAACATAAGAACTCTAAAACCCAAAGCTATGACATAGACTTGTAAACATCTTAAATAACATTGTAATCATTTGTAATAATCTCTAATAAATTCCAAGGAATCAACTAATTTCCTACTTAAAGCATCAACCATAAGATTCTCATTTCTTTAATAATAATGGATAATGTCGTCATAATCCTTAAGCAATTCCATTAATCTCCTCTATTTCTTATTTAACTATTTTTAAGAAACTTTATACTTCAAACTCTCATAATTTATGAACATCTCATAAGTTTCAGCATAAAGAAAATGCTTCCAAATCTTAAGTTCAAAAATCACTTTACCTAACATGAAATCATAATGAAGTGGTTTCTATCTGAACGTTTCAAAGGCCTAAAAGCACAGACCGTGATTTTTCGATGTTGCATAGGAACACAACCTAAATTCTAATGGAAGACTTCATTGTGCAAAACAAATCCTTTTGAACCTAGTGAAATAATCAAAGTATTATTACCAATTTACTTTTGAACTCTAGGAAGTCATGTTCATAGTCGTTAGATCAATCAAACTTAATTTTCTGCGTCAAATTGAAATGGATTGACGATCTTAGAGATCCCTTGATAAATTATTTATAGTAATCAGTAAATCCCAAGAAACTTCAAACTTCAATAATAGTATTAGATTCTTTCAAATTTCAAATTATTTTCATCATACATCACATGGACTAAAAAGTCTTTTGTAAAATAGATACTTTAGGGGAGTTGCATGATTTTTTATGTGATTTTAGGAAACTTCTAACCATTGTTGTGCAAATCCTCTAGACACATGCCATTGTTTTACTGATCTGACCATCTGAACAGTTTGTATTTTTTATGACTAATCTGGGGTCGATAAATTTTTTGACCACTTAACTAATAAACTAGACATACGTACAAGAGGCACTTCTGGAAAAAGTTTGTAATTAAATTCACACTTTAGGTATTTTATTAAGATTTGTTTTGATAAGGTTCCTATTCTGATTATTTGCTGAAAATCCCAAACATAGCTTACTTTGTTGCTTAATCTGCCTTTAAATGATGCTTCATGATTTTCCTTTAGTTTTTTCATTGTAGACTCGATGTTGCTCCTTTTTTTTAATCTAGTCTTTACCTATGATTGTTTTATTACTAGCTCTTCTTGTATATTAATTTAACTTGATTGATTAACATGTATATCACATTCGATGGTTGATATTTCCTTGTTTTCTCACTATCTTTATTCAATTTGTACATCGGCGTTTCACATTAGGAATGTATTATTATACTCTCTCCCAACCTTTTCTTTTCTTAGTCTTATGTTAATGCTTTGTGAATTCAATAATCTGCCAGGAACACCTCTTACTCCTTTATCATAAAGAATTTGAAAAATGTGTGTATATATAACATGATGTCCAACTATTTTATATATTATTTAAAATTAATTTCCCTTATTACACCTATTTTTATATAAAAATAAATAAATAACTTTAAAATGTATAATTTTAACTAATTTTAATTATACTTTATTTTTATATTTTCTTTCGAATAATTAAAAATAAATATAATTTTTTTAATATTTTTTGTCGTTTTTCTTTTATAATATTTTCTAAAACCAGAAATACAGAAGTTCAAAAATAAAAATAAAAAAAACGAAAAAATTAACAACGAAACAAACAATCCATAGATGACATCATGCTCCTTTAGGATTAATTACAATCAATTAACATAAAAATTAATTCCATTAGCTGAAAAGCAGCAAAAAATAACACACCATTTCAGCTTGCACCTTTTATTTATTTTTAAGGAGAAATAATTTTATTGATTCAAACTAACATTATATCGATAGAAACACATAATCAAATTCGCTAAAAACTATAAAGATGAAACGACATTCAAGTTAATAGCATAATAAATCGGCTCAAACCTATGCATTTGATAGTTGAGTATACACATTTGATATTATTATCATAACTTAATACCTATTATTATAGTTCTACAACATACTGACGATCATTGATTTGATATGTTGTCTCTAATTATATATGCCTAGTCACTCACACAAATAAACGTCATAAGAAGATAACAAAAAACAAGAAATGTTTGTCGTCTAGAGACGATACAATCATATCTTTACCCAACAAGGCGGCGACAAAATGCGAAAAAAAAAAAAAAAAGCTGTGAAAACCAAGATCTTATGGATCATCTGAATAACCACTTTATTGAAAAAGAAAATAATGAGAGAAAAATGTGTACGTAGAGGAGTGATTTTAGGCCAAAAATGACCAAAAATCGTTCCTCATGGCTTAAGGAAAAGAAGCTAGGGTTGCTCAACACTCAATATTTTTTATCATCCTAACTGCACCTTTTTATTTTAAAACACAGTTCAGAACTTGTCAGAGATTTGAGATGAATCGAACGCTTTGCAAGACAGAATCACCCACTTCGATGAGATCATTGGTGAAGAAATAATGCTCTTTCTTCAAACTCCACCTCGATCTTTTCCCATGTCTTTCGGTTTCTTTGCATAGTCTTTTTACTGTCTTTCAACAGCTCGACACTCGCCACCTACCACCATCAAGACAGGATCCAAGCTCTAGCGACTCCCAGCGATGAAAACTGGCAGATTGGAACGGGTTCGCGAATGGTCAGTCTGACTGTACCACCAACCGGTAGGGATAACCTCCAAAGCTGCATTTTCCATCGAATTAGTCTTTAGTTTTGTTTTATGCATGTCCTGCCAGGAGAAGGTGCACAAATACCTCCAATTTTTAATATCCCACTTTGTTTAAACTTTTTTGGTTCAAAGACCATGACTCTTTACTTTCATGATACTTTATGCCCATTTTAAAAAAATCGCAATCAAGAAGCTTGAGGAATTCTGACATGTGTGGGGTGTTCTATTAGTTTCTGGTGGTTTGTCCCATCCTTATTTTCTAGGTAGGGACATGATTCAGGAATGCGAAAGTAAATGCAAGATCATCCTTTGACTCAGAAAAAATCTGGGCAAAATGAGGATATCTATCTTGAAGTTAGTGTTTCAAAAATGATACCTGAACAAAATGGAAAAATATCCACGTGATCCCCCATATTATATAGTGCTGTGTTGTTAAAAAACTTAGTGTGAGTGCGTTAAGACTTTTATTGTGCCAATGTGAAGATCTCCATTTTCAGAATATATATAAATGTTGGAGTGCCATGGAACTACTTTCTTTCTTTTTCATTTTTTCTTTTAATATAAATGTTATTGAAAGGCCTTACATTATGTTTTTGAATAGTGGAGTCACAAATTTGGATCAATTGTGATATCAATCAAGTGAATTGTTATTATTGAATTTACTTTATTCCCACATTGGTTGATATTAATATTTTTAATTAGTATAAAAAGCTAAATATTTACAGTTTTTTATTTAACTAAGAAATAAATACCATCTTAATTATTAATAGTGTTTTTGATTAGTTAAAATAAATTTATAGAAATTTTAGTGTTTATAGTATAATACAAATAGCTGTTTTGATATCCTTTGCTAATATATTATTTAAGGAAAAACAAGTTTTAAATGGAACACCTAACAAATATGCTATATATCCCTAAATAAAACTCATAGAACTTAAAAATATATAATTCTTAATAATGTTAAGTATTATACCATTAATTTTAAAACTTGAAGGTGTGTGAAATAAAGAAATTGTGATGATAAGAGAATTGGAGGTTCCATACTCTAATCTATAAAAATACACAACGTGATATGTAAGTGAATATATAAACATAAATAGCAAAATTATTATGCTACTTTCTTTCATTTAAAAATATATATTTTGATTTTCTATTCACTAAAGGAAATTACCAGTAATTTGTTAAAAGTTAAAAAAAAAAAAAAAAAAAAAAAAAAAAAAAAAAACTTACAATCTCAAATCAGGTACTTTTAGTAAAAAGCTTTAAAATGTCCTCTAAGATTCTAATAGTCTGATTTCATGTTAGATGGCTAATTTTCTTAAAGTTAATATATAAGATTAATGATTTATATTGGTATAGCATAATCTTCTATTTTTCTTATAATATTCCCAAAAGCTTGACTCTGAAAAGTTGAGGAGGGTTTATTTTGATTTTAAATTGGGTCATATGCTTGTATATATTATGATTATGTGACAAGACAGTGATGGATATATCACTATTCAGGTATTGAGGAACACGTTTGCATGAATTCCTACTACTTAAATGGAAAATGATGGAATGTCTGTTTTCAAAACTTTTCTCAACAAAATTCGATATCAATGAAGGCCCTCCTCAACTTAACATTGCCAGCAAAGTACTATTGACCATGTTTTTACATCTGCATACGCACTTTTTATCAACAGTGGAGGGACAACAACTGAGTAGCAATAAAAGCTTTTTAATTGAATCCAACCATGGAACCACAATAATAATTTGCTCTCTGGTTCCATTCAGATCTTCTTTGTTTTTTTTTTTCTAAAAGGCATTTTACAACCAAATCTTACCAAATAAAAGAATATGGATGCAAACCTGTCAAAACAGCTCAAGTTCAACAGGACTCGCGGACCCTCCGCCGATCGTTCTTACCGTCCCCCGAAAAATGGACCATCAGCACATAATCCTCATATTTTTTTTTTTTTTCTGTTTTTTTTTTACTTTTTACTCTTTTTTTTTTTTTTTTTTTTTTTTTTTTTTTTTTTATTTTCTTTTATTTACCTTTACACACACACACACACACACCCACTTTTGCATTACACACTCCTTTTATTTTTTTCCTGCTTTTCCTGGTTTGGGTCAGACCGGGAGAGCCAGCCCCCAAGCTGGACCGCCAAATGATATTATATTCCACTCGGACAGGTCGCGACCACAAAAACCAGCTCAAGTCAACACGCTGATCGCTCAACCGCATCGCCATTTCCGGATAAAGCCTGAGCTTGAAGCCACTTGAGGGAAGTCATAGCGTCCTCCATGGCCGCTGGAAGTCGGTCTTCCGGCGCCAGCCGGTAGTCCGGCGCCACTACAAGGGCAGAAAGCCCAGATGACAGTCGGAGGCAGCAGCGCGGCAGCAGTCGATTGCACGAGCCGACGCAAGAAGCCGCCGCCAGCGGGAGGTAATAGAGAATTGGAGCTTGGCGTAGGGCTGGACGCCACCGCAGGCTTATAGAGTCGGAGGTGGAGATTATTGTCGTTGTGGAAACAACAGTCTTTCCAGACGACGGAGGCGTCGTCGTCGACTTGAATGTTGAAGGGTAGAGTGGCGGATCTGATGGTGGAGCCGTCACTATAGACTTGGAGGATTCCTTTGAAGTCTTCTACTATATAGGGGACGGAACCCATCTTCCTGATAATTAACTGTATATGTGTTTGATTTATCAGTGGATGGTTTGGTCATTGAACAATGGAAGAATTGAGGTGTAGATATATAGAGGGGAAAAGGGAAGGGGTGATATTGATAATCTTTGAGATGTAATAGGTAGTTTTGTAATTTCCGAGAGGTTTCATAGAAGGTTTTTTGTACTGTTATAATTCCTTTTTTTTCTCTTTACTTCCATATTTAATAAGGAAATGCGTGTTTTGGTTAGAAAACTGTAATCCAAGTCCAACCAAAAATCAGCTTAATAGTTGTTCATTCAAAAAATTTTCAATTTATAAATAAAACTTCATTTCTAAAATCCCTGTAATACATACTAGATATTTTACTTTAATGAATCTTAGTAGTACCGTATTCAACGTCAGATACTATCATAGTGAACCTTCACTAGTTGTTACTGTCATTGTATAAGATTCACTAAGGTAATAACCAAAGTTTAATAAAGTAGTACTTAAAATTCATTAAAATTGTATCTAAAGTGATGATGCCTTTTTCAACCTAATCAACTGGAGCTGCAAGGGGGTCGCTGGCCGGGACCCTGATCGCTTGAGGGCCGGGATGCAAAGGCCTGATTGTGTGGCCGAGGTGGAATCACAAGATCATTGCTATCCGCGGCCCTGACGTAACTCCTCCCTCCTCGCAGTCGAAGAAGAAGGGGGCTCCAAAGTGGTCGCGCCTCACATCCACGCCTGCTCATTTCTGAGAGAAGAGAGCACGCTGTGGTGGCGAAAGGACAGGCACTCGACAAGACCTTTCAATCGATGGGTGTCTTATATTTATAGTAGATGTTCACCACTGGATGGCGAATTAGAAATTCCCATCGGACGATATTTCTTTATTTAAATTCAGATCGATTCTAAGACATGATATAGAAGGAGCTGTTTGCTTGAGATAATCCTCCTTCCTTATTGGGGGGGAATCCAACTGGCGATGATCTGTTATTATTTTCCCTTCCTTATTGGCAAGATTTGGTTGAATCGGCAGGATAGTATATGGTTAGGGGTTATTCTATTCTCTATACCTATGGGAGTCTTCCCATAATTGCTCCGGGCCTACCTTGTCTGCTCCGCGGATCATGGCCGCAAAGCCATCCTCTGAGGAATCAGCCTCAACCCGGGCCGTGAGTCAAGCAATCCGACTATCTGCTGGCTCGTCTAACCCTGACGGGCCTCCGTCTCTCCCTCGTCCGGCGAGCGGGCTCGCACTCATTTTCCAAACCCTATCAAGCCACTCCCCAAATTCTCAGGTACGCCGGCGTGGCAAGGGTCGTAAGTCTTCTTCAGATCTACCGGCGCTTTCCACGCACCGCTCTGGGTCGCTTAGTTAATGCCTTGTCGCCATCATAATGCCTCGAGTAATGATGACTCTTAGGTTTTCACGCTGCTTTTCTCATTCCGCTTCCTTTCTATTTCTTTGTGGATATCT
Source organism: Tetrastigma voinierianum (assembly GCA_016808115.1). NCBI lineage: Eukaryota > Viridiplantae > Streptophyta > Magnoliopsida > Vitales > Vitaceae > Tetrastigma > Tetrastigma voinierianum. Next base: position 724,614 of record JAEQBH010000134.1, on the reverse strand, counting down.
TCTCGCCTTGTCCGTCATTCTGACCTTTCTTTCTTAGCCTTCGCTTCGCGCCTCGCGCATATCTGGGTCCGCTGTCCGCATTACTGCTCTTTTCACCGGTAGACGAACGCCGGTTCAAACTGATTTGGCTTATTTCTGTCGCCAGTTCGCTCATGGGTCCGTGTCGCCTTCTCTTGTGGATTGCAGATCTTCAAGAGCTACAATGATATGACCGGAGCTGCGATTGACCGCCTACCGTGGTCGAACTCGAGATGCTCCTTGCGCCCCTTCCTCTGTAAGAAAAGCGGAGGGTGGAGCCTGAATACTATCCTAAGGATCTCATTATCTCGACCTCCGCCGCTCAACACGCTATAAACCGTAGGGCCCAAAGCAAGGGTCGGCTTCCTATGGGGCCACTACACGCCCGACCTCCTTCGTGTTCGTGTGGTCCCCGATACTCGAATTTTTACGTAGCCTCGTATTCAAAACGTGTGCTTCCTTCAAGTCGCCTGAACGGCTCGTTTTCCTTTCGCACCCTTTATAAAATGGGTTTTACAAATACTAACAGTCTCGCTTCCTAACTCGCACCCAACTGGGGTATTTTGGTTGGCCTATTATCTTCTTTAGGGATGCAGACTCTGTTCCCAAATAGAAGCTAGCTTTTATCTTTAATTCAAGGATACCACTAAGGGCTTCCTTTATTTTTCCAGGTCCTGGATCTCCTCTGGTGATTTCCGACCTCCCTTCTTCTCATAGGTCATGGAAGGGTCAAGTATTTTTGTTAGCCGTCGAGGTCGGGAGTACGACCTTCTAACAGCATGACACACTCAAGGCTCCGGTACTGACCCACCCCTCGAGAATCCGTAGTGCTTGTGTCGCTTTTGGTATGACTTGTGCGAGGTTGTCGAATACTCGACCGCATGTCCTCCGTTTCCCCGGGTGCCTCTGGATTGATCCCACACTGACTGATCCCGGTCAAGATGATCAGTGTCGGATCAGCCGAATGTCTCCGCCCGCCCTACCCTGAGCTAATTAACCTGGACATCGCCTACCCCGAATTGGAAGCCCGTCGCCTCGCACAGGCCCCTCGCCTCCTCTTCAAGAAAAATCTCTCCCATCTGCCTTCCTCACCCACTCCCACCCGGGGAGAGGGTTTCTGGGCTCAACTGAAGCACCAACTTAAGCCCCTGAGTGTGAAGCTTAAGAAACTCCAAGCCACGATAAAGATAGGCCGACTTTGGCCAAGGTTCCAAGATCGGGAGTATCCTAGTCCTCCCGGTCTGCTCTGCTCAAGATCTCTGAGTCGGTGCAGCTGCCCGCCAGGGCCCTATAGCTTTGAGCTCGCAGCCTCTTTCCACGCCCTCGTGTAGCGAAAAACCTCGTGAATCACAACAAATTGTCAGGTCAGACCCATCCACTGCTCGGGTCCGCCGACAGAGAGCGTCAAGTCGCCCCCTCGCCGAGCGGAAGGGTTGAAGAAAAAGGCCCCGGAATCGAAACCAAACAGGATGGGACTCGCGATTAATGCCGAAGCCTCATGCGTGTGTGCCGTGACGTCCATCTCAGGGATTCCTGACCTCGTGGAGGTCGAAAGCTGCCACCGCTTCACGAGGCTCGCCTGCCTCTCAAGGTGTTGCTTGCAAGTTTCGCGGTCTCGCGCCTATCTCCGGCTAATCTCGCGTGATGTCGAATTCTGATGTTTGATGTAGCCACCATTTGAAGTGGCTCATCGATAGCTAAACCGGTGAAAAACATGAAAATTAAGTTCTGATTTAAGGCGAAGGCGGCTTCTCTTACTTCCGAGCAGACCGAGCTACAAGAACGAAGGCACAGGTTACCAAGAGGTAGAGAGGCCTGGGTCCGATTTAAAGTACACATGTCGGGGCTCGTGCTCGGCGTAAGTGCAGAGGGACGGTCTGACAAATTCGATGGCGCTGAGGGCGAGCTTCGGAGGTTCGCAGGGCGAGTCAGCAGGTCAGCAGAAGACGACTTGGTCGAGACCCGTGGATGGGCTGCAATCGCCCAAGAGGAGCTCTTCAAATCCAGAAGGGAAGAACTTATCTCATCCCGGTGAGTCATGGAGTCTCGTGGAGGAGCCGCGCAAGTACCAATGAAGCAATTGGGTGATAAGCTCACAGAAGATGGCGCGCCGTCTCGCGGCTTCCGAGCCAAGGTGTCGCTGTGGCGTAGCTCGCCTGGGGAGGCCTCCGAGGCCGAAGCTTGGCGAGCGGTCACAGGAGGTCAATGATCGTACGTGGGATCTACACGCCAGATTCTTCGTCACCGAGGGACACTGCATTTGAAGATCGAGAGACCAAGCCGCCAACGGGCTTCGGGTGGCTCGCCTTCACTGAGGTACTAATGCTTATGCAGACTTAGACTTCAACTGGACCCTTCCAAAGGACGAGGAGGCGAGGAATCTTTCCGCAGTTCATTCTCAAGATCCGTGCACTCCCGCCGACTCTTCTCCGTCTCGTCCTCCCACACGCCTAAATCTCAGAACACTCGCCTTCACCCGATTTCGACTTCTCTATACTTTCTTCATGTATAGTTTTGTTTGTCTTTGTTCGGGGCCTCGGAGCTCGAGACATATATGGCCTCTACTCAATAAATATTCATTTTTTTTTTTTTTTTTTTTTGTTTCACAATGCATTCCACGCTTCCTCAACGATCCGAATTGAGAGTTTGGGTCGAGCAAACAAGCTCGCCCAACTCAATAAGTTACAGGTTATTCCGGCCGAACAGATGAGCACTTGGGCAGCCGTGGGCGTGTGTAGAATGAAGGTCACAAATGAGCGTGTGGCTTCGTTCTGATTCGCCTCGAGTGGCGATGATTCCTGGCCGCGTGGATCATGGCAGCCTGGGCTGACCGTCGTTGACCTTCACCTACCGAATCCACACGAAGCAATCGATTCCTTAGGCTGCATGTCCTGCCTGGGGGAGGCCATGGAATGGTTGGGCCAGGAGCTCGTCCTCGTGGAACCGAGGAAGAGCCTGCCCGAGTGAATAGCGTTGAGCAGAGCCTGGCCCGAGGAACTGGAGAAGAGCTCGCTGCAGGAATAGCCGAGTAGAGCCTGCCCGAGTGATCTCGAGAGGAAGCATCTGCCAATAAGGAATTGCCGAGTAGGAGCCCTCCGAGTGAGCCGAGAGGAAGAGCTCGCCCGAAAGTGATTGAGAGGAAGAGCTCGCCAATATGAATTGCCGAAAGTGTGAGCTCATCCGAGTGGATCCGAGAGGAAGAGCTCGTCAGTGAATGGTCGGCAGAGCTCGGCCCGAGTGATCCGAGAGGAAGAGCCTGCCAAAGGAATTGGCCGGTAGAGCTCAGTCCGAGTGATCCGAGAGGAAGAGCTCGCCAATAAGGAATCATTGAAAGCAGAGCTCTCGTCCGGGAAAGGAACTGGATAAAGAGCCTGTCGAGTGAATTGCCGAGTAGAGCCTGGCCCGAAAGTGATCTCGAGAGGAAGAGCTCACAATATGAATTACCGAGTAGAGCCTGGTCCGAGGGAGTCACGGGAAGAGCCACGAGTGAATACCGAAAGTAGAGCTCATCCGAGCCGACCGAGTGGAAGATCACAATATAGAATTGGTCGAGTAAAGCTCACCCGAAAGTGAGCCGATGGGAGAGCCCGTCAGAGTGAATAGGTCGAGTAGCAATGCATCCCAGCCGGTCCGACTCGATGCCGTGGCCCGTGCGAGAGCGAGCCACACCCGCGGCTGCTCCAAATTCCGAGCCACATGTAGCCGAGTGGCAATGTACTGAGTCGGGTCCGACTCTCCGAGGCAGCGCACCAGGCGGAGGTGGTGAGCCTGGCCAATGGTGGCGTCCCGTACCCGAGTGGCGATGTAGTCGAGTGGCATCAGAGTCTCGAAATGGTCCGACCCGAGGCAACGGTACTCGTATGGCAGTGAGCCCGGCCAAATCGAGCGCCGCGGCCCGGCCAAGCATGGCCTGCGGCGCAGCCCGAAAGGATCCGACTCGTAGCGTGACATGCGAGTAGACGGGCTCACAAATCGAAAGCAAATATGGCTCCGGCGCCGTGGCCTGGGTGGCATCAGAGTCTCAGCTGATCCGACCCTCAGTAACAAGTGGATCTGCAAGTGTGAGGTGACGGCTCACAACCGAAAGCAACAGCTGGCGCCGTGGGCCTCAGCGGCACAAATTGAGCATCCGACTCCTGTAGCGTGACATGTGCGAGTAGACTGGCTCACAAACTGGTAAAGATACTCAAGGCCGTGGCCTCGTGGTACAAAATGGTACGGATCTCACTCCCGAGGCAAATGCGGGGTCTGTATGGTTGTGTGAGCTCACAACCGAAAGTAAAGATGGCTCCAGCACCGTGGCCTCGCGGGCAAGGTAGCCCGAGCTGATTCGACTCGTAGCGTGACCTGCGGCAGAGTAGATGAGCTTGTCAAATCGAGCGCCGTGGCCTCGGGCGCCGGGCCTTGGTGGCAAACAGAAATGAGCTGATCCGACCTCGTGCAATGCGACCGCGCGCAGTAGACGCATCACAAATCAGCCAGGCCGCTACCAGCGCCGTGGCCTGCGGCGCAGCCCGAAATGGACCACCCTCGTAGCGTGACCTCGTGCGCAGTAGACGGCTCGCCAAATTTAGCAAACAAGGGTCCGGCGCCGTGGGCCTTCACGGGCAGTAGCCGAGCTGATCCGACTCCTCAAGTACGCTGACCTCGCAGAGTGTACTCTGCTCACAAATTGAGCAAGCCAGGGCTCCGCTTACCGAGCTGTTTGAGTTGAATCCATCGGGAGGAGCCTGCTTGCGCGAACAAATAAGGTGAGCTTGTCAATGCGAGCCGAATTCTATCATTGACTCCAGACCGTGCGTGAGCTCGATTCCTTAGGTCACCCGACCTATTTGGCCCGTGCTGAATCGCCACCTGGCCATCGCGAACCATTAAATGGAGCTCGACTATGTGAACTGCTGGGAAGAGCTCGTCGATACAGATTGATGGGGAGAGCTTGTCAAAGTGAGCCGCCGCTCGCGCCGTGGGCCTCGTTGCTGGAAGAGTTTGATATGGTCAAACGCCTGCGGTTGTTAGTTAATTTTCACCTCGAGCAGGCGAAGGCTCTTAATGCGGATTTATGGAGAATTTGGAACGATTGCAATTCGAACTTCTCAATACTCTCGATCTTCTTATAAATAGCGGTTCTACTACTGTGAGGCTTGCTCTTGTATTTTTTGCTTCTCCGACGCGCCATTGAAATCAAGCAAGAGATGAAGAGTCGAAGTTTGATCGCCTTCACGAGACTTTCCTCAAGATCAGGGTCGCCACTGCTCTTCCGCATGTGGAGCTGTGTTTTTCTCTAGTCTCCCTTTACGGAATATGTTATTCCCTAGCTTCGTGCTGGGGAATGCGCCCGAGAGTGGCGCATCTCCGCGCCGCTCTCTCGTTTTGAGCCCTTCTTCCTCCTTTTCTTCCTCTCTTCTTTCTTTTCTTCCTCTCTTCTTCTTTTCATTTTGTCTTTCTCCTTGTCCCTCTTTCTTTCTCCTATCACCCTCCTTTCTTCTTCTCCTTCCACCTTTCCGGTCTTCTTTTTCTATTTATTTCCATCTCTGCTTTTTTTTTTTGAGGAACCCTGCTTGTACTGATACTTCTCAAGATGTAATCATGATACCGCTGAATGTAATTCAATTGAAATAAAGAGAAACTTTTTCCTTTTATGTCTATATACCTCTTTCTGCCTTTTCCTCGTATCTTACATATATATAAACCGTCTCACCAAATAATCAATGAACGCTCCACTGACATAAGATCCGATAAGGCATTATTTTAAATTTTATAAACTGATGCTTACCGGGTAAAAACGCTAAGGTGTTCCGCATTCCATGCATGCCATAAGATTTTTCCTCTATTCGAAGTTCATAATTGCCCCCGGTCCGACGACTCTGATATGACGTAGCGCACCTTCCCACTGGGGCTTAGCTTCCAAGGCGCCGATTCTTCTTCACGCGAGCTTTACATCTGGGCCGCCTCCTACATACGCTCCCGGGCTGACTTTTGATTATAGTACCTCGCTGTTTTCCTTTGATATTCCTCCGTATGCTTTTGAAACCGCTTCGCGCTTTTCGTCTAAGAGTTCTAAGTTTAGACGTAGGGCCGCGTCATTATGCTCCTCTGATGCTAACTCGATCCTGAGACTTGATTTAATTCTCCACTCTGGCTATCGCTCAGTGCCAGTTGGGGGCAAACGGCTCGAAGCCGTCGACTGTCATTCCGTAGCTCCATAGCACCTCAAGGGAGTGTATTCTACCCGCTCTTTAAGGTCTCTAACTTAGTCTTCAAGGCCATTTTAAGGGTTCCGATCAGACTTCTACCGTCCATTTGATTGCGGATGTCGGGACGAGTAATAATTTTTAATTCGAATTTCTATGACAAAATCTCGACCTAGCATTGCTGAATCAAGTTTCACATTGTCTGATACCGTGGCTTCGGGATGCTAAACCTGCATATGATGGCTCACACGAAATCACAGATCTTCGCTTCCGTAATTATGGCTGCAGGCTCCGCTTCGCCCACTCTACAAGTAATCCACTCGCGACGATTATGACTCAGACCGTCCTTACCAATGTGGTTGTGGGTCCCACATATCCAAACCCCATTGCTGGAAAGGCCGTGGACTTGTGATTGATGTTAAGGGTTCCGACTGAGGCGTGAGATTCGGGCGTGTTCTCGCGTATCTTGCATTTCCCGACCAGGCCGCTGCATCCTCGAGCATGGTCGGGCCGCAGATCCCCGCGCCTTAAGACTTTTCCCGCTAATGCCCGCCCGATGATTCTGATATACCCCTACGCACCTCTCAAAGACGTACTGTGTCCTCTCCTCCGCAATGCATTTAAGAAAGGGTGTGAAAAACTCGCTTGTAGGAGGCTTCCTTTATGATTGAACCCGGTCACCTCGCCTCTTATTTTGTCAAGCTGGTCGTCTGCAAAGCCTCGTCTATTATATAATTCCAAACAACCATCCAAATTTCAAGACCCGACTCTAACGGTGACCCCTAGCTATGCTATAAGGATCGATGAGGGTTCCGCCGTTATTCAATAGCGCCGACTCGAGGTCTTCCCGTGGAGGTCAGGCTAACTCTCGCCTAAGGCCTCGCTTCGGGAATTCTCCGTCTCGGGACATGCTCGACCGAACCAACACAAATCTCTCTCTTTTAATGGGGACATCGCGACCTTTGAGTGTATAATCATCGCTTTCCACTTTGGCCCTCAGAGGTATCTTCTATTTATCCGACCACCAACCGGGAGTCAGATAATTTATCGGTCGACTTCTAATGAATGAAGATATTGAGGTCTCGTCATTACGCCTCATCGGGCCATTGGTCAGCTGGCTAACCCAAATCCGAAAGTGCGTATTCAATGTCTATCCCTTCCTGAGGTTAGAATTAGGACTCCGCCCGTCTCATGCATTTGAGGCTCCACTACGTAAAGTTTCCAAATCGGGAGGTCGCCCTTCGTGGAGTGGACTGAGCAAGTTCGTCTGAAAGAGTTCCATGACTAGTTTCTGGCCAGACTCATCCTTTTACGGCAGCTTTCTAATAGACTGACAGTTCAGAACTCGCTTACTTACGGGCCCACTTCATCACTCCCTTCCCGAGGCTTCGGGTCATTGTGTCACTGTTTCACCTGACATTCTGTCTGGGAGGCGGTATGAGCCCTGAAATAGGGATGGAGTTTCCGAAATGTGGGTTACCAAAGGCCAATTTTAATTTCTCCATCCTCTGTACCTCTCCCCTCCGCTCTCTCTCAAAGCTCATTACAATAGTAAATCCAGGGTAAGTTGTACTGCCCTCAGGTCTCCTCGACGAGCACAATGGGTTGAGAAGTCTGATACGACTAAGTATAAAGTGAGGAGTTCCCTTCAGACCGATTCTACTAGAATGGGTGGAGAACCTGCATGTTTTTAATGTCAGAATGCTTCTTCACACCCTCATCCTTAATCTAAGGCCTTCTTCGGGGACTTTCAAGAAGGGCCGCACTCACACCGCCCGATACAAACCAAATTCTTTAAAGCCGTGCGATCCTTCCCCGTCACTACCGGACCTCCTTTATTCCTGATGGTGATGGCATATCGAGTACTGCCTTTATTTTGTCTGGATTTGCCTCAATTCCCGTGGTTGATTATGAAGCCCGTGAAATTTCCCTTTACGACACGCCTCGAAGGCACATTCGGGTCGGGTTCAAATTCTTCATGTTGTAATTCCTAGGATCCGAAAGCCTCCAGAGATGAGCGATGTGGAGATTGGTCAGGTGGATTTACCAAGATGTCATCTACATATACCTCCATACCAGGTCATTCGCTGAACATTCGCGATTTCAACTCTCTCGTAAATCGCCCCGTTCGAGTCCGAATGGCATCATGATAACAATAAGTCTTCGAAATGTGACGAAGAGGTCTTTTCGGGTCAGTCTGGGTCCATACGACCGATCAGAATTTAAAATGCATCCATAAAACTGAGAAGTTCGTGTTCGCGGCATAGCCCACAATGAGGTCGATCCTATGTTGAAGTCAGCCCTTCTGCACGCTTTGTTTATGTCGCTGAAGTCGATACAGAGTCGCTTAATTTGCCATTTGCTTTGACAGTACAACATTAGCTAACCACTGATATTCTACCTCTCTAATCGCTCCCGCCGGAGGCTTTATCGATCTCTCCTCGCGCTTCGCTTCATTTTCTCGCGAAGCTCCCGCGCTTTGTTTGACTGGTTTAAAGGGACGGATCGGGTGTTCAATCTATGAGTGATTACCGTAGGTCGATTCCCTCCCATGTCCGCCTCGTCTACGAAACGCCTCTATTCGTTTTAAAACCGAGCGAGGACTTTGAGGTCTTCCGTCGGGCCAAACAGGAGGAGGTCAATATTGCGTTCGAGCACAGTTCGGCGACAGAGCATCGCACATGTCAGCTTTGCCGAGATCACGTCGACTCACTGCTCGTGAGCAGAGACCCCGCACCCACGATCTTCCACATCGCGGGTCACTGATTACTATGACGCATCGAGGCGATCACCATCGAGAGAGGTCCCCGGCACAGTTGGCATCGATCGGATCACCCACGGTGGCGGCTTACCGCTCGCACCGCCGTGGTTCATGAGCACTGGCTGAATTCGCTAACGGCATTCTACGGCAAACTCAGACGGTATAGTCTGTTCATTCTCAAATGCATTTTTGCCAGACACAAGATGATGTCGTAATCCCCATTATCAATTAAACCGATGAACCGCTTGTGCTGGCTACAATCGCGGACTACCAACGGTCGCCATGGGGTGCCGCATCCTCCAGTTTGAGCCGAATGTGATGGTAGTGTCGAGTCATGGCCGCTTAGTTATCGCTTGTATTTCCATTGCCGATCCGATGCTACGCAGTGGGCCTCCGAGCCGAACTAGATTCTCCCGCGAACCCCCGAGATCACGTGATTTCTCCAAGGGGTCGCTGCGCCGAAGTCGCCACTCGCCGAGAGGCACGCTGTTGAGTCGAGCCCTCCGGTTCGATTCCGCCTCACTGGGGCCCGATTCGGGCTTGATTCGGGCTTCGATTCCCTCGAGATATGAAATGAGGTATCCGCTTGTATTAAGTATTCTATTTCTAGTTGTATACAATTGTCCGTGACGATGCCCATAAATCCGGTGGAACTCGCGGCATTCTTCGTGTCATTCCCTCGCGGGCGGATCCGATTTCATCCGAGAGTCGCCATCTCAGAACTGCTCGCTTCGCACTGTAGGACCTCGCTAATCGGTACCGCTATGAGCGAAGCACCGAGGCGAGTAACGCCGTCTCGCCTTTTCGCATCAGACGGGGCCTGTGAGGTCTCCAGATCTCTCCTTTCTCGGGATCGCTCTCGATCTCTTCGTGGGATTTGTCCCGTCGCCTTGTCTTTAGGCCGCCCCCGCCGCTTATCTCACACAGACTTCTCTTTACGGGTGGAAGAGCTCTCCTTCGAGGCGAGGGCTTCTCGCCGTTTATTTCTCCGCTTCTGCAAATACTTCCTACCATGCTTCGGCTGGGGTTCTTCGAGATGGAAAACATCAGATCTTTTGACTGTACTCCTAACCCTGCAATAAATGCCGTGGATGGCGACTTTTCATCGGGCACTGCCCATCTTCGGGGGGACTCTAAGAATCTTGCACGATGACTTTGCTTTCCCGCGATTCTCTGACGGTCACGTATGGTAATCCCTGGCCTGTACGCCCCGGCTCCGATGAAGGAGACGACGCAATGCATAGTCTCTCGAATGAAGAGATAGATGAAGGGGGATTCTGCTTAAACTAGGGCTAAGGTCGCCTTTAGTGTAGTGGCTAAAGCCTCGCACTGCAAAAATTTGATACCCATGCAACTCCATTTGATTCTGGGAGTTGAGATGGTCGACGGGATCTTTGGCTCCACGAAAGTCACTCGCGCATTTTGAATTTTGGCTGGAGCGGATAACGCAACCTCGACGGTAAAGGGTGATTCGGGCCTTTGTTGTACCAAGGTATCCATGGTGTCCGGGCGCGCCTTAACCACTTTACACGGCCAGCCTCGTTGAAGACTCCCCAACCTCTCGTCCCATGATCGCTCTCCCGCTTCCCCGGCCGAGCGTGATGTAACGCCGCTCGCGACCGCCCGAAAATTGCTTCCTCCTCCGCAGGCCACCGTCCGTGCCCCGAATCGGCCGGACTTCGCTTCGCTTTCGACGCCTCTGGGAATGTCGCGATCGAAGTGTTCTTCGCGGGAGGAAGCACGCGCCTTCCCCGGTCATTTATCTCCCGTGTATGTTGTAACCGCCTGCAAGTTGCTCCAATTCTTCTATCGGGGGCTGATTTCGACGACGGCGTTTAATTTCGCTTATTGGCTTGCATTGCTTCCATCAGTCCCACGAGGTCCGCTTATCCGCATTACCGTGGATCCTATATCCTCGGGCGGCGCATTTCGCCAGGTTCCTTGTTGAGCACGCATTAGCAATCGAAATCAAGAGATGAGAAGAACCGCTGCTCCCATGCATGGCGCGAATCGCATGATGCCTTTTTTCAACCGGAACGCTGAGCCGCATGGGGGTCGCCGGGCTGACCCGATCGCTTGAGGGTCGTGGATGGTGCGGTCTGGATTGGGTGTGGCTGAAAGGGATCGCACACGCTATTGTCACGGTTCGACGTGAACTCTCCTCCTGCAAAAGCTAAAGAAGAAGGGTCGGTGGCACAGCCCGTGGTCGCCTCGATGCCTAAGTCGGGCTTTAGAGTAGAGAGAAGGTCACGCCTAACCCTGCTCGACCCGGAACAAGGATCAACCGCTTTCTCGGACGCGACCAAATACTGGACTCTTTAATTGGTTTTTTTTTAAACCCACTTACACCCGCCGCCGCCGCGCAGGTAAAAAAAAAAAAAAAAAAGTGACTCATCTTATCGTAGCTAAAATCCTTATACATTTACAGTAGTCCCATTTATATACAAAATCGAACTTTACATTTACAAAATCAGAGCACCTAACCTACATGTAGTGAACCCTTACAAGTGTGTCAGCCCAAATTGCATGCGCATGTTTGTCGATCGCCTTCTCCTCGTACCTACACGGATTAAAAACCCGCTGCTTTTTACGCTTTAGTGGTAAAACATTTCTTATGCATATACACATTTAACGTATAAACAATAATAGATAATATAAATTTCATTCATTTATATTATGAGCTTATATTTAGTACTTTTCTTATAACAGCTTATTTTTTATTTGATCTCCCGTAGGAGTTACAGATCTTATTCTTATGCGTAACTTAGTGCATCACAAACTTATAAGTTCATTCAAGACCCCGAGAGCATGTACCACACTCATTCGCAACTTATACTTAACAGCTTATGTTGGTCTGTGACTCCCGTAGGAGTTATTATAATCCTTATCCTTATACTAATGGAGCTTTACCCCTTATTCGGAGGCCCAGAGGTGGTCGCCTAAATTACTGAATGTATACCGATAACGTAACTTATTCTATAATGTAAGTACTTGTAAGTACTACAAAACTTATACTGGTATATCAAATCTTATACCTAGTACATGTAACTTATACTTATCTACGGAATTTGCACGTCTTATAGAACTGGACATGTATTTCGTATCTTAGTACATGCTCCACAGAGCATATACTTATCTTACGGAACTTATATCAGGTCTTAATAGTAACTTGGACATGTATTTCAGATTTTATACATGTCTTACAGAGCATATACTTATCTTACTGAACTTATACTGATCTTACGGATACGAGAGTACCCTTAGGTACTACTGGACTTATACTCGTTTTATCGATAATGAGTACTGAAATACCGGACTTATACTTATTTTATTTAACTCGCACTTGCTCACCGATACGAGAGTACCCGTGGGTAATACGTAACTATACTTATGTTATCAGACAAGAGTAACTTTGGGTACTACGTAATCCTGATGAAATACGAGAGTACCCATAGGTACTACAGAACATAATAGAATACAGGAGTACCCGTAGGTACTACAGAACTTAAGCAGAGACAGGACTTAATCAGAGACAGGACTTATTCAGATACATGAGTACCCGTAGGTACTATAGGACTTATTCAAATACAAGAGTACCCTTAGGTACTACGGAACTTATCGTGATCGTGACTTATTCGTAGATAGATGACTATAGACAGGAGGCACCCTTAGGTACTACGTAATCCAAATCGAGACGTACGTAACTTAATTAAATACGTGAGTACCCGTAGGTACTAGCGTAACATTTTCAGATACGTGAGTACCCGTGAGGTACTCACAGAGTTTTAATCGAGACTGAGTACCCGTGAGGTACTAAGGTGAACTTATTCTAAAATGTGACTTTATCAGACATGCGGAGGCCCGCTGTGAGGTACTAATGGATCCATACGTATTTAACTTATCAGATGTGGAGTACCCGTAGGGTACTATAGGACTTATACAGAGACGTAACTTATCGATATTGTGAGTGTTCGTGAGTACTACGAAACTTATGGCGTAGACAAGATTTATCGATACTGTGAGTGTCTGCAGGTACTACATAACTTATACAGAGACAACAGACTGTGAGGGTACGATGTAACTTATTCAGATACAGGAGTACCTAGGTACTACAAAATTATCAGATACGCATAGTAACTTATTCGCATACGGACTTATCGATATGTAGAGTAACCAGAGGTACTACAGACTTATACAGAGACAGACTTGTCGACACAGAGTACCCTTAGGTACTAAGGTAACGTATCGATACAGAGGTACATTTAGATCTTACACTTATTCTAATCTTGTCTTATCATATGTCTATCCCCACTACCTAGACCAATCCTAAGAACCGAAAGTAGACGCAAAGATAATAAGTACCCGAAGGTACAATACAGAACAGGAGTGTCGTAGCACCAGCAGGAGTGCCGAAGCACCAATCAAGACGTGCTCGCTTCACGCGCAACAGAGTGCCGTGAGTACCAACAGATGCCGGATCACCAATCAAAACGCGGGCTAACCACGCAAACAGAGTGCCGAGCACCACCAGGAGTGCCGGCACCATCAGAGTGCCGGGCACCAAATACCGTGACGCTCCACTCATTCATTCTTTGGTCCAGTCATGATCATATATATCTTTCATATTCTTGTTCCTCTATGAATCATCTACCAGAAATTGGAATCATTCTAATCGATCTTCCAAATTTCAAGTTATGGCATTTTCTTATGCCAACTAGTCGGCTTTACCAATGCCGAGGGACAGTTTGAATATTTATTTTCCAGTGCCTGTCTTGATATTTGACACTGATCTTTTATACTCCTTTAAATTTAAGGTGCTAAGGGTTTTATTCCAACTGAATCACCCACCCAGAGCAATCGAACTCAAGTTACGTCCAAACAACCCGACTACTCTATGTTCAAAATTGGAACCAGAATTTGGCTTGAACATGACCCCACTTTGAGTGAATTTTTTAGGGCCACTTAGGATCAGAATTTACATGCCTATTCTTAAGTTTTGTTCTCCTTTGAAGTTCATTTTACGTATCCACTTGAATCATCAAATCGATAAGAAATGAGTGCTATGGCCAAATACGAAAACTGGTCGAAACAGGAAAACCAGAACAAAGTGTACCGGTACAAGTCTAACTTGTACCTGCATAAGTCAGCTAAAACATTGTAATCAATTGTACCGTACAAATTGTACCGTACACTCAATTCGAAAATGCCCAGAATGTGTTTTGTTACATTCTTCCAAGCGTTCAGACTCAATCAATTCTACACTTCAACACACATCAAAAACCATTTCCACTACCTTGGAATCTCTTTTTCTATTCAATTCATCTCTCACTACATATCTTTCTTCAAAATTCATATCAAGAATCCTTCCAAACAATTTAATATAGGTTAAGACCATATACAAACGCCACAAACATATGTTTAGTTAGGGTTTATTCTAAACCCTAACTCAAAGACTCCTTCTAATTAACCATGAATCCATCCTAAAGGAGATGATTCTAAGGATTATCTTGTACCATATGGGGTTTTACTAACCCTAATTTCAATATACTGTTGTGATGCTATCCTAACAAACCCTAGGTTTGGAACTCATAATCTTTCCTAGAATTCCATACCAAATCTCATAGAATGCATAATCAAGGTTAGTTCCATACAAAAATCCAAGTTCCATACCAAAGTCAAGCATCCATACCTTTTTGGCTTGGCTCTCCTCTTCTTCTTCTCTTCCTCTTCCTCTCTTCCTCTTTCTTCTTCTTCCTCCCATCCTGCTTCTCTCCCCTGGGAGACCAATTGTTCTTAAATCCAGATTTCTTAGCCTTGTTTGGCCCTTAATATAAAACCCATTTTTGTTAGCTTTCAATTGCAAAAGGTCCCATGTTTGACTATTTGAATTCCAAGTTCCAAATTGTATTTGCCCCCAATCTTCTTAATCCATGTCTTTTAGCCCTTTTGGATAAAATTGTAATTTTATCCTTAAATCTTATAATCTCCGGGTCTCAAGCTTCCTGCCTCGCATTTAACTCATGAAACAAATAAATTATGCTTACAAAATACCCCAAACATGTCTGAAAACGACTAGGGTATATCTCTCTCTCTCTTGGGGTACACAGAGGCCGCAGGCGGCGAGTGCATGCTAAAGTAGAAATTGGCGACCTTTCAATCGATGGGTGGTCTTATATTTATAGTAGATGTTCACCATTGGATGGTAATTAGAGTCCTTCCCATTGGATGAGATATTTCTTATTTTAGTTCAATGATTCGCACATGATATAGAAGGAGCTGCTTACTTGAGATAATCCTCCTTCCTATTGGGGAATCTAATCATGATGATCTGTTATTTTCCCTTCCTTATTGGCAAGATTTGGTTGAATCGGCAGGATATTATATGGTTAGGGGTTAATCTATTCTCTGTACCTATGTGAGTCTTCCCATAATCGTCTCGCCTACCTTGGTTTGGTTCATGATCATGGGTCACAAAGCTATCCTCTGCGACCAGCCCTCAACTCGGGTCAGTAGTCAAGCAATTTGGAATACTGGCTGGCTTGCTCAACGGATCGGGCCTCCGTTTCCTCCCTTGTCCGCGTTGGTCATACATTTATTTTCCAAACCCTATCATAAAGTATTATTTTATTAAAGGGCATTTTAGAAATAAAATTATCATTTACATAAAAAGTAAAATATTTTCTTGATGAGTAGGTGTTATTTTGATTTCCTTTCTTGGATTCAGCTATATATCCTAATTAGTTTTGAATGGGAACACCAAAGCACATTTTTCCTTATTTAATATATGAGTGAGGGTGGAGATTAGATTGGACCGGGACATTAAGTGTTGACAACTAGCACAGTTAACATTGACTTTGTGGCCAATCACTAGTCAATAATGGGCCGGGTTGTACTGTTTCAATTGATAGATGACATCAGCATCCAATACATTTTTCAATGATTTTTTTTTTCAATTTTTTATTATTTAACATAATTTCCAGTGAATATGATATCAAATAATAAGATAATTATGCTACCTTGACCAATATATGTATATACTAAAATATCTGAAATCAGAAGAGATATGAATATATATCCTAATATATCATCTCAAATATATCTAAAATCAGAAGAGATATGAATATCCTAATATATAATATCTCAAAAATATATTATATACATATATTATAAGATATTACCTCCAACTAGACATAATATCATTTGATCTCTTATCAAATGAGATATACTATGTTTTTCTTTGATTTGTGAAAGAAAAAAGATTAAGAAAATTGAAAATAACATATTTCATTGTTTTTATTTATTTAAAATCATATTGCAATATTCATTATTTGATATTGTGAAAATTTATATTTGTTTTGTCTTGTTTAGAAATTTTTTCTACAATTTGTAATTTAGTTGTAAGTAATATTTTCCATATATTTGTTACTGACATTCCTTATTAAAACATTTCATTTTAAATTTCATCTTATTTTATTTAACATATAAAATTGTTTATTTATATTAAGTATTACATATTTAAGTATTATATTTCAAATGTTAACATATATATATATATATATATATATATATATATATATATATATATATATATATATATATATATATATATATATATATATATATATATATAGTTTTTATATTCTATTTTAGTGACAATTTATAACTTTGCTATTAAAATATTTTATTTCCTCACAAAATAAGCATCAAACAAATCTCAAAGAATAATAAGAAGATTAAAATTTTGTTTGGCATTTCTCAAGTTAGAACTAACATATTTCATGTATAAAAGATGTAAAAAAGAGAGGTTATGATCTAAATGATGTGATTAGAACATGAAATTTGGTCTGTTACCTTTTCAATACAATTCAGTTTTTCTAAAAATACAGATAATTCATATGTTTGAACTGTGGTATAAATTATAATATATTGGTTAAGATGAAATAATTAAGAACATGATATAAATCCGAGCATATATAATTCACAATTAGAAAAGATAATATGAATCTAACATTTGTTGCAGATACACATATGTTTCACTTAGTGCCAGAAACTATTCTTTTCCTTCCAAATTCATAAATCCATATGTGCTCAATACAAGAAGAAAGGCCTATAGCTGTGGTCATTGACCTTGGCTATAGGTCACACATAATGCAACTATATAATATAACGGCAAATAAAAGAAATTGTGGCTATAGGTGGCGTGAACAAATGCTATAGCCACGAGGAAGTTTAAATGCATGGCTAAAATGTTTGAAGTCTATAGCCGTAGTCATATTTTGGGTGCAACTAAATATAGTTTATAGCCGTGGTCACGTGCACTCGACCAGGTTCCTTTATAGCTGTGGTCATGTGGACCCCCAACTATAAGTTGTTTTAGCCACAGTAAAATTACAGCTGCAACTATAGTCATTCTGTAGGCAAGCATTTATTTATGGTCATGGCCATACACCGCGATTTACACCACTTTCATGGCCACTGTCGCAAGCATTTAAAAATATTTGTATCTTGTTTTATTGTAATCATTTGAGATATTGTTTTAAAAAAAATATATAAGTAGAATTGAGAAAATTTAAATTTTCAAATATTTCTTTATGGGATTTGATAATTATAATTCATACTATACTAAGTTAATCAGAGTACAAAATAAATTATAAAGGACTAATTTTTTATATGTCAAAATTTAAACTGTCGAATAAGGATTCACATATACACCTAAGTGGGCAAGATACACAAACGGTAAGAATAGTAGTAGATTGCAACATAAAAACAAACCTAAATTGTGTTAATTATCATACATAAATAGCAAAGCAATTTGTTAACTCTGATCACATGGGCCTAACCAGCTTTCTTCTCACCTGTTCAATGGAACTTGTTAGACCTTTTTCTATATATCACCCAAATTCTGTCACCACTACCACATAACTATTTAGTCTCAGACAACGGATTCAAAACTTGTTCAGACCAAAATATGATGAAATCAGTGTGTGTACTAAACTTCTGACCAAGTAATTAGCACTGCTACCAAAGACTAATTAGAGTCCTCGACAGCGACACCAAAAACTTGTTGAGACCAAAGATATAAAATATGTGTTTGCCTTGTATGAGAAGGCTTCATTTGAAAATTTGTTTTGGTCTAGATCACTGCAAGTGCATAGGTCGTACAAGTAATAAAAGTGGATTTAAGTCCAAATATCGTTTCCACGAGGATTGATGAAAAATTTAAAGATCAATTACCCCATCTACTCAAGATCCTTACTATTTGAACTCCAAAGTTTAAAAGTGATTTTGTAAAACCTGGGAAAATTAGAAATTTTCAAAAATGGCAAAATGATATTAATAATAATAAATTGCCAAAATTGTTCAATGAAGTCTAGAAAATTCTCTAGATCTCGAATGACGAAATAGATTGCGCCGTTAAATTCGTTTCGCGAAATCTAGTGACCCAAAAAAATTTCGTCAAATTCTGAGACAGTTGGAATATTTTTACGATTTTCTTGGTGATAAGTCGCCATGAAAATATAGGAAATCAAGAACCGACTTGAGCTAAGTTCATTTAAACTAAATTGAACTGAAAAGAAATAAATTTTTTCGGGGTAGAAACGGACCCGTATGAGATATGGACATTGCACCATGTAAAAAAAAAAAAATGAAGATAAAAGTCAAAACGAAATTCGAAAGGAAGTGATGGACGGAGAGGATATCGACGACGAGAGAAAATATTTTTTTCTTCTTTCGCTTCTTCAAGATCTACGTAAATCGGATTGTGAGTTTTCATTGAGTAAAGGCAAAGCTGATTCACGTGATTGCAAGCTTTCACACGCGGTACCAAAATCTTGAGTTTCATTAAACCTTACCTAGGTAGAATTTTCCTACTTAGGTTATTTCTAGCGTAAGGTCATTTAATGGCTTGTGATTTGCTTAGAGGCCGTGAGAGGCCGTAAATTTCAGTCCCAAATTTTTGGAGTTGAATGTAGACATTTTTATGAATTTTTGAGATCGCTTTATCGTACCCAAGCCGAATTTCGACTATTTTCGGCAAATGAGATTTAATAGGTTTAGTTTGATCCCGATTCATGTCTCTGAAGTTTTGTGGTGTGTTTTGGTATCACAGTAATTCGGTGACGAACCGTGAAGGGACCAAGAGGTGCCTTGTTTTATATGGGTCCGAGATTTGGGCAATTTTGTGTGTTATTGTTTGAAAAATAAATAACATGATGTCAGATGTAAACCATGTTAATATATACTTGCTTCGACATATTAACATGGAAATTGTGATAAATGGGAAATTATATGTAGGAATACATCATCCATATTTATAAATGTTGCATGTAGTCTATTATGCATGTGGCATGACATAACATGAAATGGCATGATTGCATTTCATATGCACGGTCACATCGCATCGAGCCTAAAAGGCGGGTGCATGGTACTCGTTATTCACCATTCTGGTGGAATGGAGTGGGAGCTCGAAATGGGACATCTCTAAAATCGATATCACGGTTGTATAAAATAATAATAATAATAATAATAATAATAAATTTCGTGTTCGGGTGAAGCAAGATTTGGGGTAGATCCCCCCCCTGTGCGAAGACCTAAATTTTATTCTCGGGTCGACATATGTATCCAGCGATGAAAGTTCTATATGTCGAAGGTAAGCTGTAGCTCATGTGAGACCTGGAAATTCGCAACCAAATAAACACACTCGGGATTTGATAAATTAAAATCGAGGGTTGTCCACTGTTTAAGCCATCATGAAACACCAATGACCAGCTTTTTCACACTCGCGCAGTGAGATCACGGGCTCGGTCAGGCATGAGGAATCCCATCTCATGCATGACACGGAACATTCCATATAATGGTTTATATGGAATATGGTTTGATATTTTATGTACGCTATTTCATGTTTATTTAAAGTGAGTAGCTCAGAGAGAATTTTTCACTGCATCGTTTCACCTGCTGTGGGACCCCTTCGTGCACAAGGGATGTGATAGAGCACGGCGGCCCATGAGGTCGTGATTGTGAAGAAGGCCAACATGTGGGCCTTGACAATACTTTACAAAAGTATTTCATGCCGTGAACTGTGAATTAAATTCTTTGACTATTGTATGTTTAGTCAAGTATATTAATATGGTAAAGAGGGTCGTGATCGGACCTTGTGGACTATAATTGCTGCTATTTACATTTTAGACTTAAATGGAATGAATGGTCCCAGAAGGATGTATATTGGAGATATGGGATGATGGACCATGGGATCAATACTACTTTTGTCGGTGACCTGACGGGTTGGTGATTATATTGTTATATAGGGTCAGACATGTTGGGCAGGCCTCGAACAAAGAGACTCTGCCCGATTTTTTTAAACATGGATCCCATAACAGGACACAATACTGGTGGGTATCAAGCCATCCAAACTAATCGGAGTTCCGCTGGTCGATGGGTTGTCAATGAACCCCCGAATTTGGGGTGTCACAGATTTGTCCTAAACTATAGGAAAGTAAGACTAATTAAAATTCTATAACTATATATAAAGAATTCAAAAGAAATTGGATTGAAAAGTTTACTGAGTAAAGTTAACACTGAAATAATTCAATGTACAATTATCAATTTCGTGATCATTTTATAAATATGGTTCACCTATCGCTTGAAATCAACTTGTCAAAGATGCAAAGTAGAATAGTTTGGATTTCTCCACACACTATACATTTCACTAATTAGATATCAGTGTTCCTTCCATATACATGATTCTAATTAGTTACTTGTAGAATATAACTCTTTTCTAAGATCCGACATTTTTCTCAGTACTTCACACCCAAATCTCGTGGATCACAATTCTTGGTTCATGTACAAGATAATGCAAGCCTTCTCCATTCTATTTGGTATCTCATCCATTGAATATGATAAAATTCTCTATCTCCTTGATTATATCTCTCCTAACACGGGATCAAGGTCCTTTTATCAAAAATAGAGAACCCTGATCAACAATTGGATACACCATCCAACTAATCCTCACACCATGAGTAAATTAGTGATCTATCTTAAGTAGTCTCTCTGATCATTAGTGTCATAATATTAATCTAACATAACTGGCTTGACTCATCACTATACTCAGATATTCCTCCATCTCTGTCACACAGAGGGCCTCGGATATCGTAAGATACGTGCTCTCATTGTCCTGGTACACGCTTACTAATACTTTGTTAAATTAATTTCGAACAACAATTCAATAAATAATTCAAGATTTAATCATGATCGTTCTTTCAAATTGTAGGAAACAATAGTTAACATAAATATATTCTAGAGGAGCTTAGTCTTTCAAACTGGATCACAAAATAGTCAAAGAATCAACTGATCAAGAAAAGTCACTAAAATTGTAAACGAAATGAAATAAATGAACTCCGGAAAATTTCTAAATTCCATTAAAATAAGACAGTAATGAAAACTAAAGTTTTACAATGAACCCAGTTCAAAACTTCACACCAGATCACTATTTCATCCCAAGAAAAACTAACTAAAATGCTACGCTAAAGCTAAATTGATGAAAAAGAAAATTAAAGAAAATTAAAAGAGAGAAAAGGAGGCCCTGTATTTTTACCCAAAAGTTCCAGGTTCGGTGGAAGCTACTCATAATGCCTTAGGTGCATCTATTTATAGATTTTCAAATGATGGGCCGCATTTCAAGGCTGGAATTATTTATTCCCAAAAATTGGCCCAATAGGTTGCCTTGTCGCAACATTGAAAAATTATGTCATGACATAGCTTCCATCTTTGTTCTCCCAAATTTTGTTAGGCTTGTATTTTTCATCATGGCATAGTTTTTTGCCTTCTTCTTGAATTATGTCACTACAGACTTTGAAAATGTCGCAACAGAGTTCTACTGAAGTTGTCTTGTAATTGTCATGACATGAGTGTCTTGTGTCGCGACATTTCTTTAGTGTCTTGCAGCTTAAATACTCAAATGGTATATCGCGACATAAAAACTTTGTTACAACAACGTTTCCTTCTTGCTGCTCTTGATTGTGTCGCAACATAAAATTTCTTTGTCGCGACAGAGCTTCTCATCCTTTAGCTTTGTTTAATGTCGCGACATAATTTTGAAATGTCGTGATATAAATTACTCTTTTACTCATATTGTGTCACTATAGTCTTCTATTCTCTTCTAGGTGCTTCTCTTCAACTTATGTCGCGACATAGCTTTCCGTTGCCGTGACATATATTTTTGACTTAAGCTCTTCATCTTTGTCACAACATAAATTATTGTGTTACGACATTCTTTCTGTGGTTCTTCTCAACCTTTGTTGCGACAATATTTTCCCATGTTGCGGTAGAGTTTCTCACAACCTCATGTTGTTGTTGTCGCAACATAAAACTTCTCTATCGTGACATACTCTTGTTGCCTTGATCTTTGTCATTCGCTTCGAATCGCTTGTCGCAATACAAAAACCTTTGGTCACAATTTTCAACTTGTCTTGACTGCCTAATTGCTCTTCCATTTCTTGTCATGACATTATTTCTTCCCTCTTCAGTTCTCTAAGTGTCATAAACATAGTTGTAAAATGTCATGACAATTTCATCGCCATTTGCTTGGATCAATGTCATACGTAGTAAGGGAATGTCATGACAAAGTTTTGTCTTATGATTCCCACTATGTCGCAATATTCACTTCGCCGGGCAACATTGATCATTAAGTTCTTTCATTATGTCACTAATAAAGTTAGAAATGTTACACAATCTTCAATCTATAACTCGAGTTCAGCTTCTTTCTTTTGTTAAGCATGGTATCATTTCTTGTTGCATAGCTTTCCGGTTATTTTGAAATTATGTCGCAAATATTATGATATTATGTCGCGACATTTCCTAGCTTTAGTCGAATTCTTTTCTCTTATTTTCGCCGGATTTGCTTCTTTATCTAAAATCTCGAAACATAAATTTGGCAGACATTCCATAATTTAGCATTAAATGAATCATAAACTTCTAAGAATATGCTTTAAAAATGGATTAAAATAGATGAGTTTATGACTCATCAAATTCTCAAAATCCTAAAGTTTTGCTTGTCCTCAAAGCAAAAAAGAAAATTTTGTTTGTCCTCAAACAATTCAATTTTTATTTTTAAGGACATTTTTCTATTATGCCCTAGACATCTTTTCTCTTGAATTCACAATTTAGCTTAAAAACAGGTTAGTTGTAAAATTATTTTTGAACAAGTTTCCCTTCCAGAACAAGGAAGATTTTCAAGTAAGTTCACTAAAAGGGCAAATAATTCCTATAGATACAAACAAATTTCACTTATTTAACTCGATCTCAGTGGAGTGTGTGATGGTCTTCTCTCTATTTCATTAGCAGATTAGTTAATCTTCTGAGACAGTACTTAGATAATAAACTCCTCTTTGATTTTTCTAAGTCCCATATGTTTGTTTGTCATATTAATCTCCACTAATGTAGGCATATACCATCTTCAAGATCAACAGTCATTTAGGCTTATAATGGATGGCTTGCAATTGCAGATGAATGGACAATTTAAGCTCAATTTTACCTAGATTCCACTTACAACTCAAACCTATTGCCTTCATTTTGCATCCTTGACTTTTTTCCATTGATGTCAACTTTCAAACATACCCAAACTTGGTTTGGTGCATCTTTCTGCATACTCTCTATTGTGGTATTTTTCTTGACCACTTCGCATCAAATCAGCTCTCGATTAGAAGCCTTTTACTTTTTATTTTTTGTCAAGGTTTATGGAATAGTGCAATGTTTTGTCTTTTCAAGCTTTCTACCACTCTTAACGAACTTTGGGTTAGTAACTCCCATACCGGTTGGCATTAGGTACTAGGAAAATAAACACCTAAGAACTTAATTGTTCAAGGGAGGAAGGCCATAAGACAAAACTCATTCCTTCTCGGGAGCACTTTATCTTTTCACAAATTCTTATTTTCTTATTCTTTCTATCTTTTCTTATCTCAATTGCTTGTCCTTTTCAACCCTTCTTATCTTCTTTCATATTCAAATAATACTTCCCCAAACTTGTCCTCTTCTATTATTGATGTATTTTTCATGCAATTTGGGCAAATAAGGGTTCTTTACTGTAGGATTAGATTTAAGGGAGGATTTAGGCTTTTTATTTGCTAGTTGATGATGAAGCCTTGGTCAAGTATTCAAATATGATCATCAGAGAGTGCATATGCATATTATAAGGGTAGGCTTTGAAATGCTCAAACTTCCAAGAATGGCCTATATCATTTATTGCTAGTGGAATTGCCTAGGATTTTGCCTTGACTAATAATCTAACAAGTTCTAGTACTGTTGGGAGATTAAGCTGTGATGGATCCCTGAAGATGTCCCTAATCTAGTACAATTTGTTTCAGAGGTACCACTACAACAAATTATATAATTGGCTACGAAATTTTTTGATACGAAAATAATTATTCCAGAAATATATATAATTGTGGACGAAATTTAAAATATGTCCACAAAAGTTAAGCGGTAAATTTTTCTCCCCCCCACTTAGAATTTTGGAATGGCACCATTTAAAAGAAAACATTTTGGGAGGATTTTTATTTGTGGACGCACTTTTTGTGCCTAAAATTAGTTAATTTTTAAGGACGATTTGTAAATTAATATTTTCGTCCTAAGAAGCTAAAACCATTGGGGACGATTTTTTAATGTCTCAGAAGACTTAAAAACCAATTGTGGACAAAATCTTTTCATAAATAATAAACTCACTCTAGACGAAACAGAGCTGCTTTTGTCCTCTTAACTTATACATCAAAACTTCTAATTGCTTCTACCTATAAAAACGTCCTTCAAAACAGATTTGTAGCAAAACAGCTCTAAATCCAACTCCTTCCTTCAAAATAAAAAGATGATTGTTAAGCAAGCTTGAGAGAGGAGAATCCCAAAAAAATTGAAATAAAAATAGAGGAGGTTTGTAGAGGCCAATTTGGGCCAAGAGACACTTTTGATTCACCCACAAATCACCGATATTCTCTACCAATTGGTCCCGTTATCACATTTCCTCCTTTTTGTCGCGCACTTGAACTAAAGGGGCATCCATCGTTAAACTAACCTAGCGACCAGCACGATAACACTTTTGAAAAGGAAATTCTCAAGGTACTTTTTCTCGTCTTTGCTAATTTCTCCTTTTATTTAACTCATATAGTTTCCATGTGCTTTTTGTCTATATTTATCCGGGAATTCAAATAATTTATTGAGGCAATTGATTTTAGATTTTAATTTCTTGATGATCCTTTCCTTTCCTGGGATTCGATGTTCATTACTAAGTGTTTATGCTTTTAATCCCTATTAAATACTTGGCTAAACCTTAATCCGGTGAAATTTTTGTTTTTTTCCCCCCGTTTAGGGCATGTTTTTATTGCATTTATCATATTGAGCCTCAATTTTCTTTTTCTCAATCCCTCTCTCTCTTTCTAATCCCTAATCAACGCGAAATTCGCTAAGAGTCTCAGACAGTAAGGAAACCGATTCTTCTGTGATTATTATTGGTCTAAATTATTTCTGTTGTTCGACACTTGAAATGAGACTCAAAGGAATTGAATTTTGATTCTTACTGAAATCATTCTTTCGTTAAGTTTTTAAATTTTTACACCATTTCTTTTTGTTGTTATGCTTTGAATGAATATTTTTGCAATTTGTTCTGATATCATAGATTCATAGTTTTGAATTCATGATCTTCAGTTAATAATACTGTTAGTCTGGAGAATCCATAGCTGGAAGTATCTTGTAATTTGTGTTGGGGGTGGTTAGAGATGCAAAGGTAAGAGAATGGACTCGTATCTATTGAAATGGGTGCTCAGACTTATGATTTAAAATGGAATTGAAAGAAAGAAATTGGGTTTGGAAATACAAAAGGGTAAATTTGAGAAAGAGAATGATCGTAAGCTTTTGACAGAGTTTTGGGGTGGAAGCAGAGAGTAGATATAGTGGTGATAGTGGCCATTTTTCTATTTTTGGATTACGAGAAAGAGAGGCAAAGGGATAACAAGGGAAGTTGTTGGTTTATCTGTTAATTCAGTTTTTCTTTTTCCCTCTTTCCAGTTCCCTTCATCTTGCTTTCCACAACCCAAAGTAATAATCATGGAGAGTGGTGACTCGTGAGTTAATTAGCCATGGAGAAAGCCACCATTAGGTCCACCATTCCATTCAAAACTTGACTGAGTTAGGCCCAATTAAGAATGCAACGGTTCAAATTAAGGACCCAAATTAAGTTGAAATAAGAATAAAAATAAAAATAAAAGGGAAGGGAAAGGAAAGGAAAGGAAAGGAAGAGAGTACAATAGTCCCTGAATTTCAAGCAATCATAGCTACAACTTTATAAGGCTCGCCAAATCTCTTCTCCTCGTTTAAGCACAAGATTTTCCATATTAAGTAGAGAAATGACTACCAGTTTCAGTTCTAAATGATCTCGTGGTATATGATTTCCTGTTCCATCATTGGGTTTTCTTTCTTTCCTTTTATTTATATGAATTTTTGTGGTGCTATGTACATTTTTTGAATCTTGATTTCTTGAAAGTTTTAACTTTCTCGTAGTTGTGGAGTTTGAATGTTCATGAATAGGATACAATATTAGGATTCCATGTCTTTGTAGGATTTTTAACTGTTGTAGCTCAGTTGGATATTAGGTTGTTTTATTTGAGGATTTTAGATTCAAATTTAGGCTTAAGGCAAATAGTTATTTGAAGCTCAAAGTCTCTTCATGAAGCTTGGGTTTTATGCATCTTAAGCTTGTTGATGAGATTATTACTTGTCTCAGCTTGTAACTCTTTCCAATGAATTAGGTATTCTTGCGCCTGCTTTGAGAGTTTTAGATTTCGATAATAAAGGGCCTTTGAAGCTAAAATCTTGCTAACGTAAAACTAAAATAGATGCATCACTTATGTAAAACTAACGTAAACAAAAGCATTTGTAATTTCTCCTACCATGAGAGCCTCAGGCCCAGCTATTTCTGGTGATAACTCTGCTCCTTCACTTCATCATTATCATTGCAAGTTATTTTACTAGCAGCGGCTTGAGTTTTATGCCAATTCATAGAAATGCTTATCAAGATGCTCTCTTTAAAGTCATTATGAGTTAGTCATTGACATTTCATTTTTGCAATAGCTTGACATCTACTCCCACTCCAAGTCAAGAAGTCTTGTCTCCCTATATCCGTTGCTTTGACGTATTGTGATTTGTAATTAGTGTTGTCAACTCCCAAAGCTAGGTGGACTGAAGTTGCTATTGTATTACTTGTTGAACTCTGTGTGTGCTTCTTAGGTCATGTTTCATTGTTTTGGTAAATTTCTCATTATGTATTAAGCTTATGATGCAAGGAAAATTAAGTAAAATACCGTATTATTTATGATGAGTACTATAGTTGAGGACTTTGTTTCGCACTAAAGCTTTTTCCTTAAAATATTCTCTTTAAAAGTTTTAGTTTACAAATTCACCAAAATCAAGACGTATTTGATTGCAGAGCTGATCTAGGAGGATTGCTGGTTGTAAAGGCAGTGTCAAAGGTGACTAATTAGCTGGTGCCATTGAGAAAGCCATCCATCTCAAGATTAGGTACTGAATGATTATTTTATAAAATTTATAGTTTTATTCTATGTTTCATTTTTTTAGCTACAATTTTATATTTTTCATTATATGTATGTCATTTTAGTTAATAGAAGCACTCTTTAAGTAGCAAAGAATTTGAATAGTTTTCTCAATTATGATTTATTGCTCATAAAAACATTTTTACCTTTCTATTACACAATAGAACATGGATAGAATGTGGATGACAAAAATAAAAAAATAAAAAAATGGTCGCCTAGATATGTGGAAGGAGTTCATTCTTTTATGAAATTTGTGAAAGATAATCTCGATGCAAATTATAGAGTTAGATGTCCGTGCATAGATTGTTTGAATTCATAAGTTTAGAGCCAAGATGTAGTTTTTGATCATCTTTTAATCAAGGGCATTGATGGATTTTACACTCGTTGGATATTTCATTGGGAAAAATCTAATTATAAGGATCATCCTAATAATCAATCAGAGGAGGTTGATGATGAAGTTCCACCAAGTGATGAGATAGATGATGATGGGATCCAAGAGATGTTAGATGATTATGAAAATTACATAGGTAAAGGCTTAGGTAACAGTGAAGATGATGTCACAAGAACTACACACAAGCAAAGCTGATGAATTGTCGAGAGTTCTCAAACGCAGAATTATATCCCCGGTCGTTCAAAATTCTCTAAATTGTCTTTCATGGTAAAATTACTTCACTTGAAAGTATATAACAAATGGAGTAATAAGTCTTTTAACATGTTGCTTGATTTGCTTCAGCAAGTGTTACCTAATGGCGGGACTCTCCCAAAATCTCACTACGAGGCTCGAAAGATGTTAAATGACGTGATCGGGGGTATATACTATTCATGATTGTAAAGTATGATTGTACTATTTTGGAAAGAGTTTGAGCAATGAACAATGTCCTACATGTGGTACTCTCTAGATGGAAATTGATGATGGTAAAGGTAAGAAGATCCCACACAAGATATTATGCTTGTTTTCCCTTAGTAAAGTCGAGTGAGCTTCTTTCAAAGACGCTTTTTTCTAGTAAACCAAGTGCATAAGGAGGCATAAGGATAAAAGAGTTGATGATGAAAATTTTTTAAGGCATCCTACCGATGGTAAAGCATGGAAAGATTTTGATAAGGAATTTCCATTGTTTTCCCAAGACTCTTGTAATGTTCGGCTTGGCCTAGTAACTGATAGTTTTAATCCATTTGGGAATTGTAAAACCCGAGAAAATTCTAATTTTTTGAAAAAGGGTAAAACGGTCATTTTGGTAAAAATCCAAAAATTTTCTAGATCTCAGATGATGAAACAGACTTCACCGTTGGAATCGTCTCGTGAAATCTAGCTACCACATCGAATTTCGTCGAATTCCGAGACAATGCACTCACGTATTTCTCGAGGCATCAGTGGTCACGGCCGTGAACGGCCGTGGAAGACATGTGATGTGACAAAAGTCACCTACTATATGTACCCATGTGACACATGTTGCATGAGTAGAGAGAGGATGAGATGAATGGTCGAGATTGTGCCAAGTGTCAAAATCAAGGAAAGGGACACATTGGGAATTATTGGAAATGTAAACGAATAAGACAAAATGCAAATAGTGATCTTCTTCCAAATGAAAGGAGACCAAAACGCAAAGGGCTGGAATTTTGTGCAAAGAGGGTTGGATTTTTTGAGGTTTTGCAGAGAGAAGGAGCCTTCTCTAGATTTTTGCTGCTCGGACTGGGTCTGCCTCGACTGAGCAAGAAGCAAAGCTGATCTACGCGACAAGGGCTACGCTGCGGATTATTCGATTTGGTGGAGTTCCAAATAACTCCAAAAGGTAGGATCTTTCCTACTTGTGTTATTATTTGGCTAAGAGCCATGTAAATGGTTGGGGATGTCTGAGGCTTGATTAGCCTGTTTTGGCCTCAAAACATTTGAACCGAGTGGAGAAAATCCCATTGTTAGGGCTGTGAACAAAGTAACCCGAGGGTTTCACTGTTCATGTGAATAGTGATGTGATTTTTGATGTGAATTTTTATAATGTTGAGTGATTCAAAATGAATCGCTTGTACTTGTTAATTAGCCCATGTGAGCTAATTTTGGTGTTATTGATGTGAATTTAATAACATGATTTATGTGAATTAATTATGTTAGTATATACATGTTTTATATATTAGCATGAGTTGTTGGGATTGGCATAATGCATTTCATATGCACTAGGGCACCCTAGAATATTAGGAGTGAGTGCATGACATGAAAGAAAATAACAAGGAAAATGCTCAGGAAAGGAATTTCAAGGAAGATTTTCCGAAGAATTCTCTTAGAGAGTCATCCAACAGATCACTTCGGATGAGGACCATGATTGTTTCGAGCGTTATCCAACAATTCGCCTCGGAGGGTAGTCCAATATATTTACCAACTTTAGAGTAAGTTTTCGAGAACAAAAGCTTTTTTGTTTTGAAAACTGATTTTACTCGCATTTGGCTAGTGCATGTGTGAGAGCTCTGAGGACTCCCTGGACATGGATTGGGCATGTAGACATTCGAGAGTGTTCATGTAATGTTTCTGATGTGATTGTTTGCCATGACATGTGCACTTAGGTGGGGAGTAACCCATGTAGGAAATTTTCACTACTGGGCTTTGCTCACCCTGTCAAGGGATCACTATTTTAGGTACAGGCAAGGAACAAAATATCGGTAATTACGAATATATCGGTACTTGGATTTTATGGAAATATCGGAAAATATCGATGGATATTTTGACAAAAATATCAATAATGCAAAAATTAACAAAAATACTTTGCAATTCATGGAAATACTTTGTTGAACTATAAAAAATGCATAAATAAGCAAATATACACTTATTGAAGACGATATTCATTATAATTTATCGAGAAATTACATCACAATAGCCATTTAAAACCAAAATGAAGACCGATGTGGCTCCATTACATTATTTGATGAAGGGATCCCATCTTGATGAAGACAATATTCATACCACATACAGGTTGCAATAATATTGATTGTAACTTCGAACATGCCATGCATAAATATGTTGACTCCTACCCACAACCTCTCCGTGGATAGGAAATTCGGGGTTCACCCACATTGTCACGCCCCGATTTTCGGGACGCGAGACCAAATAATGGGACTCTTTACCTGATTTTTTTTTTTAAACGAAACTTGTACCTGTTGGTATGGCCCACATCTTATAACAAAATCCAAATATTATATACATATAACTGAGTCCCATTTACAAATACAAAACTTTACTTTTACATTACAAATCCGAGCACGGAACCTACATGTAGTGAACCCTTACAAGTGTGTTGGCCCAACTGTATGCGGATGTTTGCTGATGTCTTCTCCTGTACCTACACCCGATTAAAACCCGCGGCTGCTTTACGCCTTTATGGGAAACATATCTTATAATCCATAGCTGCATGCACATACATATACACAATTATAGTAAGTGTATAACCATACCGCATATCGAAATTTACATCTATATTTAAGTGGAATTATACAAGTACTTAAGCTCATAACAGTTTATGTTTATCTGGGACTTAGGAGTTAAGGTATTTATTCTTATGCAAGACTTTATACTTATAATTAATTTATTTTCGCCTGGGACTCCCATAGGAGTTACGTAACTTATCTTGCAGACTTCTAGTTATACTACGGAGTTTTACACTTGTTTGGAGGTACCCGTAGGTATCACAGAGATTACGAAACGTGTACTGGTATTGCGGAACTTATTCTTATACGGAAGTACTTGTAAGTACTATAAAACTTATACTGCACTTCAGATCTTACTTGTACTACGTAAGTATATCCCCGGTCTTACTCGAATCCTATACGGCATTTCCTCGGTTAACACACGGTATTTCCTGATCTTACACGTGTATTACGTAATCCTACACATGTATTTCGTATCTCATACATGTATTACGTAATTTATAATCTTACGATCTTATCCTCAGGCGAAGGTACCAGAGGTTGCTTCGAACTAATCATAATCGCATCACATACGTATCGATCAGACGTATGCAGATACATATCGTGGCGTGACATTAGTCCAGAGCGTGTACAGACGTAACGTATACATATACTTATTTTATTTGATACGAGAGTACCCTTAGGCACATCGGACTTATACTTGTTTCATCGATACTAGAGTACTCGTAGGGGTACCATCGACTTTATACTTGGTTTATCGACACGGAGTACTGTGAGGTACTACCGATTCTATACTGTTTCATCGATACGGGAGTACTGTAGGTACTACTGACTTATACTTATTTTATTTGACACAGAGTACTGTGAGGTACCACTGACTTATACTTGTTTTATCGATACCTGGGAGTACTGCAGGTGGCTCATCGAATTTAATCGTATACAGAGTACCCTAGGTACTACGTAATCCTGATGAAATACGAGTACCCATAGGTACTACTGTAACTTAATTACTACGTGAGTACCCGTAGGTACTACGTAACTTAGCAGAGACAGACTTAATCGGGAGATCGAACTTACTCAGATATTGTGAGTACCCATAGGTACTACTGAATCAAATCGTAGACATGATTGCATCCTAATCAACACAGGAGTACCCGTAGGGTACTACGTAACATTTTTCAGATACGTGAGTTAATCGTAATCGAAACTTATTCGTATACTCGGGAGGTCTGTGAGGTACTACATAACTTATACAGAGACAGGAGTACCCATAGGTACTACAGGACTTATTCAGATACAAGACTTATCAGATACAAGACAGAACTTACTCAGATACAGGAGTACCCGTAGGTACTACGGAACTTATCAGATCGTGGAGCACTGGTGAGGTGGCCACAGACTTAATCGCAGATGATCTTATTAAATACGTGAGTACCCGCAGTACTCACGTAACATTTTCGTGACATAGAGCACCCGTAGGTACCACGCAGCTTAATCGTGAGACAGGAGTACCCGTAGGTACTACGTAATCCTATCGCATACGTGGAGTACCTACTACAGACGATCGTATATGTTCGTGATCTTTACTCTTATTCTTTTTATTCGCTGTCTTATCATATGTCCTGGTCGACTACCTGTACTCAATTATAAGAAATGAGTAGGACGCTAGCACGGCGCACCGCAGGACGATACAAGATCAAGTGCCATAGCACCGCCAGAGTACCGGCATCGAACAGAGTGTCGTGAGCACTAATCGCACGTGAGTGCCGAGCACTAATCAGAGTACCGGCATTCAATCGTGAGCGCCAGAGCACTAATCGTGACGCCCACTCATTCATTCTTTTGGTCCTAGGTAATATATGATCATATATCTTTCATAACTTATAAGGCATTTTAATCACACTGCGGATCATGACATATTGTTTTTCATGTTCATGTTCATGTTTCGCTTCTCGTTGTGTTTCATACCTATTCCATATGGCATTTTCGATACTTGCAATGGTTATGATGTCTATCCACACATCATTCATGTATTCTAGTCCCTCTATGAATATATTTTTCTTAGGAATCGGAATCAATCCAATCGGATCATCCAAACTCAAGTTATGGCATTTTCATGCCAACTAGTTGGTTTACCGATTTTACCGAGGGACAGTTTGAAATATTTATTTTCCAGTGCCTTGTCTCGATGTTTGACACTGGATCTTTGCAATCTTTAAAGCAGGTGCTGAACAATTCTAATTTTGAGCAACGGAACTCGAAAGCTACGCCCGAAACATCCCTGACTTCTATGTTCAAAGCTGGAACCAGAATCTCTAGCTTCTGCACATGGTCCCACTATGACTGAATTTTTAGGCCACTTTAGGATCAGGGAATCTATGATGCCTACTTTAAGTTTTGTCTCCTCTTTAGTTCATTTACGCAGCCACTTGAATCACCAACTCTGATAAGAAATGAGAAAGTTATGGCCAAAATACGAAAAACTGGTCAAAACCGGAAAACGTAATTGCGGTCAGACGGCATACGCCTGCACCGGCACAAGTCGCCAAAAAATGACCAGAATCGAAATTGTACCGGCAGCCAGTTCAAATTGTACCTAAGATAGTCCTAAAGTTCCTGCACGTGTGTTTTTCACCCATTTCTCCATATTTTGATACCCAATCAACTCTACACTTCAAACACACATCAAAACCATTTCAAATTCCCCTTGGAATCTCTTTTTCTATTCAATTCATCTTTCATTTCTTATCTTCTTCAAAACCTTCTATCCTAAATTCATTCCAACATGGGTTATGACCCATCTTCAAACCAACCATGATGATTAGTTAGGGTTTATTCTAAACCCTAACTCAATTGCTTTCA
Source organism: Tetrastigma voinierianum (assembly GCA_016808115.1). Lineage (NCBI taxonomy): Eukaryota > Viridiplantae > Streptophyta > Magnoliopsida > Vitales > Vitaceae > Tetrastigma > Tetrastigma voinierianum. The sequence goes on along the minus strand of JAEQBH010000134.1, from coordinate 690,781 downwards.
AATTAACCATGAATCCAACCCAAAAGAGAGGATTCTATGATTATCTTGTACCATATGGGGTTTTACCAACCCTATTTTCAAGAATCCAAGGTTTGGATACAATTTTATCAAAACCCTAGCTTTGGAGATAAGATATTAACCATACAAAGCCTTAAAGTTCCATAGATCCATTCAATTCCATGATCAAGGTTAGTTTCCATACCTTTTTGGACTTGATCCCTCCTTTTTCTTCTCCTCTTCTTCTTCCTCTTCCTCTTCTCATCTCCTTCTCCCATCCGTTTTTGAGCTCTCTCCCAAATTGGAGACCAATTTGGCCTTTAAATTCCATGTTTTTCTTAGGCCTTGTTTGGCCATCAAAAACCCATTTTTGGGTTAGTTTCAATAATTGCCTTTAAGTCTTTCAACTCTTAACTATTTGAATTAACTTCCTTTTATTGTACTTTCTGCTCAAATTCTAGGAATTTACACCACAATTCCTATTATTTATACTTTGGCCTCAAATTTGTCAATTTATGACTTTTAAGTCCTCTTGGAGATAATTTTGTCCTTAAGTTTTGTAACTCCGGTCTCAAGCCTGTGTTTCGATTTAACTCACGAAACATTTAAATTTACGCTGACAAAATACCCTAAACATGTCGAAAAACGACTAGATATATTTCCTCGGGAAAGATACGTGTTGCTCGCTTTGAAATCCTTCAAGATTTGATATAAATTTGAATGGCATTTGTGGGATCATGAGATAGTTAACCATTCCATATTCTTCACCAATAGAACCGGATGGATGTGAAGAAGGCTGACCATAACTCATTGTATAAGGAGGAAATATGCGTTCTCATTCGATGAATCACCGAATGAGTTCCAATACCATGGACTCAAAACTCGGTCGAGAACTAATTTCATCATGGTGTCATCCTTTCGTTGTCTTCCTATGTGGCTTTCCGGCTCCAATACCGCCCAACCTCCTAAATCTCGTGGTCTTCATCTTGCGGTAGCATGAGTGAATCATCTTCACCTGAATGGGCTCAATGGATATTGACTGGCTGCGGATCCGCAATATCCCCACCATCATTTCCGCATCACTACCATCATCAGTCCCCTCTCCCTCGTGGAGCCATCATAACCTCAGTGTATACCAAGAAAACTCTGGGTCCCCTTTATTATGTTCAACACTTGAATCAAAGGAGGGTCGAGAAGTAACAGCGGGTTGAAATGAGTCCCTCATGTCTTGACTAAAACTTTCACTATGAACTTCTTCAAATAAAACCCGCTCAACATTAACTCCTGCTTCTCGAACATGTGCAGCAACGTGAATCAGGATTTCCATCTTCATCATCTAAATGGAGGCCCAACCCATCAAATAGTTGATTCTCTTCTTCAATCTAACTCACCGAAATTTCTAAGAATCGAAATTATTTTCGTAACTTTATCTACCTCTCGCTCTCTATATCACAGATCTTTAGTTTCATGTCAGAATAACAAAAAAAAACAATTGTTTGAGCCAGGATGTTGTTTACTTTGTTTGGTATGAATTAGAGCAAATGTGCTCCAATTTCTTTCACAAGTCAAGATGATGCGTTTGGGAAAGAACTCATACAAACTCCTTAATGTTGAGTCAGTGATTTCCATACAAAAACCACCATTCAAATTGTATTAAAATTACTTTATATTCAATATAGAATAAAATAGTTATAAATTTACTTATAATGAGAATTAACACTCACCAGGAACCATTTTCGATCTTGACGCTATTGTTGCCCGATCACCAAATCCTTTTTTTGCAACCAACCATGATTGTAAATGAAGTTGGTTATCTTTCGACCATTCCCGATCAACTGAGTAACACTATCCCTTTTACCAATGTCTTCAAACATTAAATCAATGCAAGCAGGCCGCACATGGAGTCCAATACGTATCAGATTTCTTCATCAACAACTTTCCCGCTTTCACAAATGCCGATCCATTATCTGTTACAATTTGAACCACATTTGCTTCTCCAACTTCCTTGATAACGTCCTTCAACAAACCATATATGTATTTGTTGTCTTTAATCTTATCCGATGCATCAACAGATTTGAGGAAAATTGTGCTTTCTTTTGAATATACCATGAAATTAATTATGCTCAATTTAGTTGGCCCGGTCCATCCATTGCACATAATTGTACATCCATATGTCTCCCCATTTCTCCCTTGCAAGTCGATGCTTTCCCATGTCTTTATACTCCATTTCCAAGTACTCGTTTGATTTCATACAGAGATGGTGGTTCGATGTCCATCCCTACATATAATAATTCGAGGAAAGCTGGTTATTAAAACATATTTCATATGGAGATCATAATGTAAAACATATTATATAATTAGACAAACTTGCTTGTTGTGCAGCAAAAATCATGTTCTTAAAATGGTGTGAGTCCGCTTTTTGAGGAGGAACACTTTCATATATGAAGAACTTCATAATTAATCGGGTCCCATTGCTTCCTCGATCAAACCACCTTCAACATATTTTTTAGGCTTTTTTGCTTTCCAAAATAAGATCTGTATAATGATGGTGCAATTGACGGTGATGGATCCGATGCTTTCAACACTTTGTGATCTTTGTATACGCCTTGATGGATCACTCCGGTTGTGAAGACTCATTCATTGCAATTATGCAAAAATAAAATCGCCTTACATTATTTTATACATAATTAAGTGAAAATGAATAGGTATAAAGATTTCACTCATTTTCTTTGCCTCCTCATAAATCCTCGCAACCCGATCTCTATTCCATTCACTAGATTTGATGCACATATCGCTTCTCGATATTCATCTCGCCATCTGAAGATTGCCACGGACATACGCACATCCTCATCACCCTCCTCCTCCTCCCTCATCATCATCAATGAGATAGCTGATGTTTTCCTCCCATCAGGCCTCGGAATTCAACCACCGAATTTACACGCCTCTTTTTCGCTTGCTTTACCTGCTCTAAAAGCTGCTTTACTTCCCGTGGCACATTCGGGACACTTCTAGTATCATCGGGGATCCGTATGCACATGAAACTTTTGGGCGAGCAATTCCACCATTTTTATGCTTAAACCACAATGATTACAAATTGTTCCGATTTTATGTCCTCCAAAGGTGCGAATACCATGCAGATCTCGCCTCCACTTCCACTAGCCATTCTATAATTACATGTGATTTTATTGAAAATAAAATTCAAATCAGTGTCATCTTTGTATATGATATTTATAACAATGATTATATATATGTAATTTAACATAAAAGTAAGACCTAAGTTTATAACATGATATCTAGCTTAATAATATCATTAAGATATTTAAGAAAGACCTAAATTTCTAACATTAAATTTAAATTTCTAATCAAATAAATAATATAATTAATTAACGAAAAATTATCAAATTATAAAACTAAAATAAAACTATAGTATAAAATATAGATTATAGTATAAAATATTTCAAACATTATATAACTAAAATAATATTATAGTAAATAACTAAGTTTGAAAGATTATATAACTAAAATAACTATTATCTAAAATAAATAATATAGTTAATTAACGAAAAATTATATTATCAAATTATAAACTAAAATAAAACTATAGATTATAGTATAAAAATATTTCAAAGATATATAACTAAGATAATATTATAGTAAATAACTAAGCTTGAAAGGATTATATAACTAAAATAACTATCTAAATAAATAATATAATTAATTAACTAAAAATTATATTATCAAATTATAAAACTAAAAATAAAAATATAGATTATAGTATAAAAATATTTCAAACATTATATAACTAAAATAATATTATAGTAAATAACTAAGTTTGAAAGATTATATAACTAAAATAACTATTATCTAAATAAATAATATAGTTAATTAACGAAAAATTATATTATCAAATTATAAAACTAAAATAAAACTATAGATTATAGTATAAAAATATTTCAAACATTATATAACTAAAATAATATTATAGTAAAATAACTAAGTTTGAAAGATTATATAACTAAAATAACTATTATCTAAATAAATAATATAATTAATTAACTAAAAATTATATTATCAAATTATAAAACTAAAATAAAACTATAATATAAAAATATAAATTATAGTATAAAAATATTTTAAACATTATATAACTAAAATAATATTATAGTAAATAACTAAGTTTGAAAGATTATATAACTAAATAACTATTATCTAAATAAATAATATGCCTACCATTAATGAACACATACATTATTTAAAATATATATTTCCAATATAAACTATAGTATAAAAATATAGATTATAGTATAAAAATATTTCAACATTATATAACTAAAATAATATTATAGTAAATAACTAAGTTTGGAAAGATTATATAACAAACAATTATTATCTAAATAAATAATATAGTTAATTTAACAAAATTATATTATCAAATTATAAAACTAAAATAAAACTATAGTATAAAATATAGATTATATAAAATATTTCAAACATTATATAACTAAAATAATATTATAGTAAATAACTAAGTTTGAAAGATTATATAACTAAAATAACTATTATCTAAATAAATAATATAATTAATTAACTAAAAATTATATTATCAAATTATAAAACTAAAATAAACTATAGATTATAGTATAAAATATAGATTATAGTATAAAAATATTTCAAACATTATATAACTAAAATAATATTATAGTAAATAACTAAGTTTGAAAGATTATATAACTAAAATAACTATTATCTAAATAAATAATATAATTAATTAACTAAAAATTATATTATCAAATTATAAAACTAAAATAAAACTATAATATAAAAATATAGATTATAAACTACTTCAACACCAAAATAAAACTAAATCAAATATGCATAAAAACAAAATTAATGAACAAAGAAACATTAAATTCCTAATTCCCAATGATCTTTCAAAATAATTAGATAAAGAACAAATAAAAAATTATTTGAGAGTGAAATGGAGGTTAGATGTGGATGTATGAGTTTGTAATGAAATTGTATGATTTTAGGGGTATTTATAGAATTTTTGGAGTCAAAAAACCGTTGTTATTTATTTCTAACCGTTGGATTTGATTTGGTTCAAATCTGACCGTTGGATCATCATATATCCGTTAGAAATTATTCTAGACCGCTGGGGATCAAGCTCGATTAAAATCAACCGTTGGATCACAAAATAGCCGCTGGATTATTCAAAAGGCGAACTGACCGTTGATCAAAACCGTGTGAAAAATCTAAAAGTCGAAGCAAAATGATAAAATCGTTGATAAATCGGCGATAAATCGTTGACATTATCTCCTCCAGACGCGCTCCCAGGCGCGTGATGTGCAGACGCCGAAAAATTGACGAAATTTCGGCTTTTTTTTTTTATTTTTTCTGAAAAATCGACGATTTTTCGCCGAAATTTTTGCAGCCGATTTTTTCCATGGATTTTTTTTCCACTCCCACCGAAAACCGATAAATCATGAAAATCGCCGAAAAACCGATTTTTAATCTTGCAATGTGGAGGTATAGAGGACATCGTCACTGTGAGGTCATGGCTTTAGAAAAAGCCGGTTATGGCTTTCTGGGTGAGACTTTTGTATAACATGATAAATTGTACATTTTAATATATGTTGAATTAAGAGTGATTTATTAACTCTTGAACTATGGTAATGGGGAAGACGTGATTTTGTGGGTGACATGCAGGCCCAAGTGGCCATTATTTTACTCAGTAGGACCCTGTGGCCATTGAAATTGCTTGGGATAGGTTTGTACTCAGGGCACAAATTCCCGTACAAAGGAGACTCGCTCACTTTTCATGAGTGGTGCCCAAGCTACCCGACACATCCACGGCATTCGTGGGTTGATTCGGTTATGACACCTTTGGGCCAGCGCCACAGAATATGAGTAATTCTTATAGTAAGACGTGGCCCATAATCCTTACTCCATATAACTTACCTCCTTGGAAATGTATGAAAAAGAATTCCATGATGTCATTACTATTCCAGACCTATTTCACCCGAAAGGACATTGATATATACCCGCAGCCTCTTTGTTAAAAGAGTTATGGGAAATTGGTGTTGAGATTATGATGCATCAAAAGGGGAAAATTTTCAAATGTGAGGGGCTCTTTTATGGACCATAAATGATTTTCCAGCTTATGGCATGATGTCTAGTTGGCCAACCATTGGATACATGGCTTGTCCTACTTGTAATAAGGATATATGTTCCCTTGGATTAAGAAGCGAAATTTGTTACATGGGACATCGCCGCTTTTTACCTTCAAATCATAGTTGGCGAAGAAGCAAGAAATTTAATGGCAAGACAGAACATGGAGTAGCACCAATAGAGTTATCTGGTGATGATATTTTGCTTCAACTAGGAAATTTGAATGATGTAAAGTTTGGAAAGCATCCTAGGAGCAAAAAAAGAAAATGTTCCCCTAATGAGTCAATTGACCAAAAGCTTTTTTTTATTTGTCTTATCGGCATAGATTAAAATTGAGGCATAACTTGGATGTAATGCATATTGAAAAAAATATGTGTGATAGCATTTTGGGAACATTGTTGAATATTGAGGGTAAAACAAAAGACACATTAAAAGCAAGGCAAGATTTGGAAGACATGAACATAAGAAAGGAGTTGCATTTGATAAAGAGAAGTGATGGTAAATATGTAATGCTAGTAGCATGCTATACTTTATCTAAGGTTGAGAGGCAAGGGTTTTGTGAATTCTTAAAATCTGTGAAGTTTCCGGATGGGTATGCTTCAAACATTTCTAGGTGTGTATTAATAAATGATGACAAGATATCAAGGTTGAAGAGTCATGATTGCCATGTTCTACTGCAACGATCACTCCCTATTGGCATTCATGGATACCTAAAGAAGGAGGTGTCTGATGCATTGATAGAGTTAGGGCATTTCTTCAAACAACTTTGTTGTAAGACTTTAAAAGTAGATGCTACTTAATGCTGCTTCTTAATGATACTGATTTGATGTTCTTTTCCTTTGTTGTCCAAAGGAAGCCTGTCGATAAGCTGGTCGGGGAATAGTGTTCCACATAATTTCTTTTCATAGCACGTTATCCATCATGATGAATTTAACATGGTTCATTCACCAATTAGCTTAGCGTGCAGGCTTGCCTTAGGTTTTAGTGTGTTCATTAGATTTGCATGGATGCTTTAAAGCTATCAACAAATTGGAGAATTTGAGCCATTTGTGAAGTTTTTTCAATAAATAGGTAGTAGAACTGTAGAAGCTACCAAATCATTCAAATTCCTAACTGTTTTGGAAAACCAATCTTGGTACAAGGTAAAAGTACTATCGTTTAGTTATAGGACATTTTTAGAATTATTTAGAATTATATTAGATGAGATTGTATGATGTTTAGTATTGAACCAATATTCTCATAGATGGTTTTGCCTGTAAAGCTAAAGGTATCTTCAAGGGAATTATGTAATTAAATTTCAATTGAGTTTCTGTGCCTTAGTATGTCTATGCTCATTCGTTTTTCTCTCGATTGAACCTCGTCCTTTCTTCCATGAATAACAAGACTAGATAGGGCCCATGAGTTTAAGAACTCCCAGTACCCCTTTTGATGCTATCACAATTGCAATATGACAGCATAAACCTCCTTGAAGCTAGCCGATTGATTTGTAGTACTAGTAGTACATACATTTTTGTCAAGTCATTTCTAACTTTATTTAACTTGCGATGCAAACAAATTCTGGCCCTGGACCTTGTTGATAAGTACTGTGACTCGCTATCATTAGAAGGTCAAGTATTTATTTTCACTATTTCCACTCGATGTTGCGCACTCCATGATAAATTCATGAAACAAAGGCTTGAAAGTATTTGAAATCTAATTTCACAGATAAGCTTCAGTATTTAGAGAACCTCTATGTTTCATGAATGCAAATTTTAACAAAAAAAAAAAAGGAGGGTAAGCATATACCAAACTTGGATTAAATCATCTCCCATAATGTAAAATTAGATACGTGAGAAATGTGTAAAAGTGAGTCTTTCCTTTGTCCTCCACCGCTTAACTTCAAGTTTACTTTGAGTTTGTGGAATCTCTCCCATGTTCTCATGTTTTTCGACCATTAGCTCATTATTTTTTCTTGGTTTAAAGATCACGTCATTCATTCTAAATTCTCCCTCATCCTCTACTCTTTCATTGGTTTGTCACTTTTCTCAGCCTAAAGATTGCTACTGGTTTTTAACCGAGGGACATGTTGAGCCAAAAAGATATAGTCGAGAGATACAATAAACCAAAATAATAATATGAAGATAAACTAAAGAAAATCAATATAGTACCTGAACAAGGTGGGGTTTCCTGTACCATGGGCTCGCCATCCAAACTAGAGTCTTTCCAAAATATACAAATATACAATTGTAGTTCTACAAGACAAGATGGGGGTTAATAACAAATATTTATAACACACACACATACACACACACACACACATCCAATCTTCAACTAGAGCCTTTCCACAATATAAAAATATACAATTCTAGTTCTACAAGACTAGGTTGATAACAAAGATTTATAACACAATACACACAAACTTGAGGGATTAAAATTTTTATATAAATTTTTGAGGATGGAGATCTCAAATCAAGTAACTCCTATGAAGATTTGATGCATAGCTACCAATTATTGCTAGAATGCTATAAAACATAGGCATATGAATAGTGTTGAGCCAGGGTATAGTGCATTGGCCACGTCATGATCAGATTGTATGTTGATTGGCGCTTTTGCACTCTATTGCGTTCTCAGCAACAATTTATGGTTTAATTTTATTGCGGTGAAAGTTGTCTTATATTCTTAAAAAGAAAAGGGGGACGCATCTAATTATTCCACTTTAGGTCGCCTGTCAAATATAGTACTAACTGTGGATTGAAAAGTTGGAGTTTTGCATTAAGATGTCTTCAAATATTTGCCATCATATGATCATGTACTCAAGTTATGCATATATCCAGCTGGATCATTTCAATTTATCCCATCTATTTATAGATTTGGCCTATTAATTTAAGGTTATTAATACAATCAAAGGGGATGAAGACTAGGATCTCTTGTGTGATTTGGTATACTTTGCAACTGATGGTTTTAATCGAAAGGACTAGTAAAGCATTAATACCAACAACTGAGCATATTTTGTTTCTTGTCTTTCATTGATCTCTCTTCCTCTTGGGACTCTTTACCAATTTCATTTACTTACCTGTTTCTTATCTATATTTATCACTATTCTTCAAAAAAAACAAAAAAAAAATACAGATCCAGTTAGATATTGTTGATGGAGAAGACGAAGGCTTAATTGACAACATTCAACAAATTTTGAAACACTGATCTCGAAATGCACGGTATACTTTGCATAAGCATTTTAATAAGTTTGATTCAATTGAGGATGCAAAGCAAAACAAGCTTTACTTTGATAACTGACTCAAGATAATTGGGAACCTCTTGCACATATTGAATGATCCTATTGTTAAGGTATATTATCAAATTTTAACTGCTAATTAGTTAATGGATATCATTTTTGGACAATTCATATTGATGTAATTAATCGATGTAGGCAAATGTGCCCAAATGTTACCAACCGAAGCAAGCTAAAATATGTATCACAATCAAGGATCAGCCTTGTCGTTGTTCGAAATGAAACTTGTATGCGGGAAATTTCTAATAAACTTTTAATTCCTTTAATTTGATTGACTTTGCGGACTTTAGAAGGCTCGACATGTTTTTTTATGTATCAGGAGGAGAAATTACCTAATGGGGAAGAGTGTGATTGAATTGCTTTTCACAAGTTCACACATTTTAAAGAAGGAAAAGGATGGTCGACTTCAGAGGCAGAGTCAAAATATGTAAGTGTAATTGTTATGCTATATATTCTAACTCTAAATCATGATTTACATATTAATCTTGTTGTTAATTTTTTGAAATTTTAGAAGTAAATGATGGAATTGTTAGATAAGTCTAAAGAAGAAGGAAATGCTTTAAGTCCTGATGAAATTTGCAATCGAGTTCTTGGAACTAGATCTGGCTACATCAAAGGTCTTGGATATGGCCCGAAACCAAAAGGAAAAGGAATCAACTCAAATGCCAAAATACAAAAGCTTGAGGAAAACCTTAAAGAGAAAGATGTGGAGATAGATAAATTGGTTGATATAGTAGATTATTTGACTAGCCGTTTGGAAAATCAAGAGGGAGTTTGGAATGTGTGACGCCCCATTTCCCGGGGGTCTTGTTGACCACCGTCAACTTGCTAAAAACCTATGTGTCTCATATCATGAGACCCATACATGAGTAAAAATGGCCACATTGGCCTACACAACATACTCACCAAAATATATCCAACTATATTACAGTAGTTTCAAGAGTTAATTATCGCTTATTCAAAAACATATATCAAAATTCAATCATTCTAATACATGTTTTACTAAAAATATAGAATCAAAGCCACACATCTGGCTTCTTCGTGCGCCTCTGAGCACCGCCTTCGAACACCCCCTGCATTCGGGGGCCACTTTCCTCGACAGGTGAGCAATGCCTAGTATGAATCATCCTACATGGGTTACTCCCCACCTAAGTGCTCATACAATGGAAAACACATACATTCAAGTGAATTCATGATTCCTACTTGAATATCTACATGCTCAATCCCATGTCTCGAGTCCTCACCAACTCCCTCACACATGCTTATGCCATGTATGAAAAACCGTTTCCAAACAAAATATTTGTTTTATTTGTGGGCAACCCTTCGATATAAATACGTTGGACAATCCTCCGAGGTGAATTTGTTAGATAACTCTCCGAAACAATTCATGGGCCTCTCCGATGTGAATTGTTGGACGATTTCCCAACACAATTCTTCGGACAACTTTCCGATATAATTTTATTGTTTTGGACAACCCTCCGATTTAAATACGTGTCATGCACTCACACCTATAGTCTAGGGTGCCCCAGTGCATATGAAATGCAATATGCCATTTCACAACAATTCATGTTAATATATTAAGCATGCATATACTAACATAATTTATACACAATCATCATGTTATTCACTCATACATAGCAATGACATAAAATTAGCTCACATGGGCTAATATAAAACCCGATAGTCCGTCTTAGGATTTCCCATAGCATCACACAAATAACACAACATGTTATTCAATCAAGCAATAACATATCCACACACAAATAGTCCATGGTTAATTCGAGACTGTGAGAAACCACTCTAAGGATTTCTTCACTCAGTCCAAATCTTTTGGAACCGAAAACACGACCATCTAGGCCTCAAGATATCCCCATCCATTAACAAGGTCCTTAAACAAGGACTAAACCAAGTAGGAGAAAACCCCTGCCTCTCGGAGTTTTTCGAAACTCCACAAAATCGATACCCACGCCAGAAGCTCTTGTGAATGGGAGCAACTTTCGCTCGTCACGGATTCAAGGCCCGATCACCGAGAATTTGTGAGAAGGTGGACTCTCTCTAAAATCTATTTTCTTTCTCTCTCTTTTCCTTCTCCCAAAATCGGGCCGAGAGATTGGGTCAATAGGACTTGTCCTCTCATGCCGCATGTCAAGCCACCATTGGTTGGCTTGGATTTCTTTATCCACTTATCCCTCTACTTTGAGATTTTCATCAAATGGCATCATGCCATGTGTCCACCCATGGCCCACACTTAAGCTCATGTTTGACTAATTCTCAAGACATGATATCGCACTTCTCAGCCACTAAAATGTGCCAAGTGTCCCACTACCCCCGTTGCCTTGAAAACGTGAAATTGGGACAAAATTTAATTAAATTCGACGCGGGTAGTTAGACTTTGCAGACGATTCCAATCTGAAGTCCGGTCATTATCCCGAGATCTAGAAAAATTCCAGATTTTGACCAAAATTACCATTTTACCATTTTTCAGAAAATTAGAATTTTCTCTGATTTTACAGAATGATTGCTTGGAAAATCAACAAAAAAATCTGGGAAGCTCTCTTTGAATGCCAAGAAAATATGTTTCATATGTTTACTTCCATACAAGTGGCTATCGGGCCCACCTACTCATATTCCTTAGAAAGCATTTGGTAAGGAAATGATTCAATTTCTTACTTCCCTAAAGTTTACATTCTAATTTGCTTTTATTAATGATATGTTCTTTCGTTGTCCATCAGAGGTGCAGAAAAGAAAGATGTAATTCCACTCAGCCGGCCGATTGTTTAGGACTTTTTAAGTTTTAGGATCTTGCATATGAACTTAATATAGAACATGTTAAGTAGATGGTACAACATAATATTTTGTGTTCTGTTATGTTAAATACTTAATTTATTAATGTCGTGTGGGTACTATGTATGGATTATATTTTAATTATAACATTATGTTTTATGACAATAAGTTATTTTATATAATTTTATTTTATGATATTAATAAAATTGTTTATATAGCGCTGGATATAATAAGATATAGAATATTATCTGTATATAATAGTAAACAAAAAAATTGAGGTGGTGGAATTTTTCCTATACAAATTGTGGATGAAACAATTTTCATCCAAAATTAACATTAATCAATCCTTCATGGACGAAATGGTTTTCGTCCCCAATTCTAATCATTTGACCATTTGTGGATGAAATGGTTTTCGTCCCCAATTCTAAATATTCGACCTTTTGTGGATGAAATGGTTTTCGTCCCCAATTCTAATCATTCGACCCTTTGTGGACGAAATGGTTTTCATCCCCAATTCTGATCATTCGACCCTTTGTGGACGAAATGGTTTTCATCCCCACCACTGAATTGTGATTAAAAATTTTCGCCCCAAAATGGTCCACTTAACTTCAGCGTATCAAACCCTTTGTGGACTCCAAATTGCTTTTCTAGACGAATAGTAATTACTTTCTTAGTATGGAATAATTCTCGTCCCAACATCCGACCTATCAGGATCAAAATTATTTCATCCGCAGTCATATAATATTTGGGGACGATTTCATTATTTCGTCAAGATTGACCTTTACCAATGAGCTTTAGAGACGTTTTATTTTTCGTCCACAATTATCTTTATGGACGAAATTTGTACATTTGTGGACGAATTTTTTCATCTAGAATTCCATTATTTGTTGTAGTGTACTTTTGACCATGTGCATTGTTTATAAGGATTTATAATAACTAAATTGTTTATAAAAACATAATTATAAGTCTTATTTGTTCCATTATTTGTTTAAATCTTCCTTATTCTTGAAGTTCAACATATTCAACGATAATTTTACAACTTCATTTTTCAATTCATTTCATCCTACCCTAATTTCATATATAAAATTATTGTTTTGTTTCTAGACATGTTGCTATGCTGTTTTACCAATCAAAAGCTTACTTAAATCAAACCATTCAATTCAGAAAAATTTGACATAGCAACAATTCAATTCAATCATTATTCAAATTCTACCAAACACCATTAGCCATCAAAGAAATAAAACCCAGAAACTAAGCTCCATTATTCAGCAAGGCTATACAACTAAAAATTCATAAATCTTTATTTATTTAAAATCAAGAAGTGAAAAGAAAATAAACACAAGAAAGATGCAAGAGGAAAATGGACAAAAATGTTTGCAACTGATTTTTCCTTTAAGTTTTCAGGTACGGGGGATTTAATTACAAAGATAGAAATGGGTGGAGGAACAATGTGGTAAGTCATTTTTTCTATCATTCTTACTGGGATCGCTCATTTAATGTTCAAACTTATAACCGAAGAAATGAATGAGAGAATTCAAAGAGTCGGATCGGTGGCTTCAAATTTCTGCTACCTTCTTCTTGTCGAATGCGCACTACCCACAAAGAGCATTTGCTAATAAGATCATCTTGTCGATGCTCAATGGAGTTTGGGTGGTCTCTCAAACTCACCTCAGAATACATCTGACAAATTCATTGTTAACCATATCTAAACCTCGCCTATAATCCTTTCCTGTAGTTGAGGGTTGTCTCCATTATCCCTCAAGTTCTCTTCCCATCGCAGCTCGATTTCCTTCTAATGCTCCTTATATAGATATCCAAAAGCATTTGCCTTTTGCATCAGATTTTGCTCTATTGCATCCTCCCTCTCTTTCATTATCTTCAGCAACTCACTGTTCTTTTTCAACTGGTCTGAAATGAAATATTTCTCCCTTGCCCTAAGTTCTTCTCTTAATTCTTTTTCTCTTTGTTCCAGTTTACTCTTCCATTCCTCATCCCTCTGTTTGAGTGCATCCTCTAAGTTTTGATCTTTTCTCAGCTCTGCATCCATATACTCATCTCTCAATTGTAGTTGAATCTTTAATTGTCTATCCCTCTCCTACATCTCTTACCTCATGACTCTGAGCATTTCCATTACTTCTACATTATTGCTTTGTTGCCCTTAGCTCTCATTGCTCTGGAGTGAATTTCTACTGGGGATAATCAAGATGGGGCTCAGTTTCTCTCGCCCTTGATACTCAGCCAGTTTCAAACTATACTGCCAATGTCTCTATTATCCCTTCTAGTTTTTTTTGTGGCCTTCCTACTTATTTGCTTGCTTATGTTCTTTTATTCATAGTGTTCTCGCTTAAGACGAGGAGAAACTTAGACATGTCTTTTCTTCTTCCTAATCTCCTTCCACACCTCCTAAGATGCATATTCTTGTGATTAGTGCTGGATGGGGTACTAATCCTCTGTAGCTGCCTTTGTAATAACTCAAAATTGAGTTCTCTATTATTTTCCCCACACTAAATTTTCATCCCTTTAAGATGGCATACAAAAGTACCGCTCTCCTTGGCCTCCACTCTACCGAGGTGTTTAGATGGTAAAAGATCAAAGCAAATAAATTAGGCGCTCATTGATGAGCCTCTCATAGACTCATGGGGTTCTTCCGTGGGAATTCCATTTTTCCCATCCGTCAGTCAGGATCAACCATTCTCTGAAATTAGGTTATTTCACCAATCTCTTAAACTTCGAACCATTCTTTCTCTCATTCAGATTGAAAGTTTCATCGATCTTCTCTCTACTAAAAGATATCCACTGACCTTTGACATACACAGTCTTTTCCTTCAGTCATACCATGTTCGAGTAAAATTCCTTTACTACATCCACAAATCCAGGAGCTTTGTGCTCACAGAATAGGTTCCATCATTTCTTGTCAATTATTTCTAGGAAGGGTGAGATTAGCCTGCTGAAACCTCTTTCGCCAATGAAGTCCTTATGCTGCAACTTGTCCCTCCAAGCGAAATAAGCAAGCTATGAAACAAAATTGCTTACTTTTCCTCCCTTTGCTCAGCTCCAGCTTCTTTAGCTCCCCTTCTTTTTTTTCTTGTTTCTTCACTTGGTTGCTCAACTCTGTTCTTGCTTCTGGTCTTTCTTTCTTCTCGCAATGCCTCCGACCGAAGTTTCGAACAACTTCACAACCTCTCGTGTATTCTTCCCATTATTTCATTCAAAGTTCTAATCGATTTGATGGGTCAGACATGGTCGAAATATGGTTTGAAGATCTAGGGTTTTTCAAAGGAAGATGAGAGATATTTGATGAAGGTAGATGAGTGGTTTGATGGTTTATGAGGAAGGTGGCCTTTCAGATTTCAAAGTTCTCTATTTATAGGTCAAGTTATTGGTTATGTGTTTCAAATCTTCACAACATTAAAAATTTATGTCGCAACATAAACTTTAGGCTTTTAGGCTTAAGTTATGTTATGACATAAAAATAATTGTTGCGACAAAAAATTATTAATTTAGGGTTGAACTTATGTTATGATATAGTTCATTCAAATTAAATTAAATAATGTCGCAACATAAAAAGGTATGTCACTTCGACATAATTTAATAATAACTCTTCAAAAGGTTAATCAATCTTCGTTGCAACAAAGAGAAACAATACCACATAGTAGAAATAATGTCGCCGACAATCTGAATAATTTTTCAAATTTTCAATTAACATTTTAACCAATTAACACATAACAAGAGATGCAATACATTCTACACTCAAATCATACTTATGAAGACACATCTAACATCAAAGAACCTCAATTCAAGTATGAACAACACATCTCATTTCTTATTATACCAATTGTGTAATTATCATCAAGGTATTCAAGGAATGACAGCAACAAAGCTATTATTCATTTTGCTCTATATAAAAAAATACATTCCCCGAACTTCAACTATGCACTATCATTAAAGAATGGTTGAGAACGAAAAATCCCCCTTGTGGCACTTTATATCATGGTGAGTCTGAGAAGAATGCTTCCAAATACAAAATCCATCTCTCAACATAGCTTCATTGTCTTGAAAAATTAATAAGATCACCAAATAAAATTTCAAACAAAATTAAACTAAACTTCAAAAACACAAAATTTAACAAAATCAAGTTAACTATGGGAATTAAAAGTTGCTTGGGTTGCCTCCTAAGAAGTTGCTCAGTTTAATGTCTTTAGCTAGACATTCTTTGCAAATGTTTCCTTTAGAAAAATTCTTCTCTCTTAATCTGGAACTAATCTTCTCATTTATGTTCCTCAGTAATACTAACTCTGACCATTCTGCCTTCACAAACTCACTTCGAGGAATCAGTTTTTGGTGTCATTTATCTGAGATTGCTACTGTGTAAGGACCACTCCATCTTGACTTCAATTTTCCTAGAAACAACTTGAGACTGGAATTGTATAACAAGACTGGCTCTCCTGCTTTGAATTCTCTCCTCTTTCAATTACCTCTTGCCACTTTTACAAATCTTACTCCTTTTGAATTTTGGTATTACATCATGAACTGTTCTTAACTCTTCCAGTTCATTTGTTG
Source organism: Tetrastigma voinierianum (assembly GCA_016808115.1). Lineage (NCBI taxonomy): Eukaryota > Viridiplantae > Streptophyta > Magnoliopsida > Vitales > Vitaceae > Tetrastigma > Tetrastigma voinierianum. The sequence goes on along the minus strand of JAEQBH010000134.1, from coordinate 674,004 downwards.
GAGTAATCTCTTTTCTTTGGCAGAAAATCTGGTCGATTTTTGGTATTTTACATAGCTTTATATTCAAGTTCTAAAGGGAGATGGCAGGGTTTTCCCAATACAGTGAAGTGTGTATGGGGACATTCGATGGGAGTTTTGTGTAAGTAGTTCTATAAGCTCTGATACATCATCTAACTTTATCTCGTGATCTTTTCTGCTTGAGTTCATTGTTTTCTCTAGGATTTTCTTTATCTCCCTATTGGAAATCTCATCTTGTCCATTTGACTGAGGGTGATAAGACAATCCCATTACATGTCTGATTCCATATCTACTTATGAGTTTTTCAAAAACCTTGTTTGCAAAATGACTTCCCTCATCACTAATGATTGTTCTAGGTGCTCCAAATATGCTCAAAATATTTCTTTGAATAAACCCAACCACTGTGCTAGCATCATTTCTGGAGTAAGCTTTTGCTTCCACCCATTTGGATACATAATCCACAGCTAGGAAATGTATAGATTTCCAAATGAGGATGGGAAAGGTCCCATGAAGTCTATCACCCATACATAAAAAATCTACACTACTGTGATTTCTCAAGTAGGACATTCATTTCTTCATTATGCCTATTCTCCCACATTTATCACAATGTTTTACCCATTCAAAACATTTTTAAATAAAGTAAAGCAATAAAAACCCGATCAAGAATTTTACGCTGTTTCTCCCGTAAAGTGTCCTCCATATGGTGATGCATACGCTTATCAAGAATTTCACCTTGCTCTTCTGCACACATCTCCTAATAATCATATACTCCTTTTGAAAAGTAAAGGTCATCCCAAATATAAAACTGTATCATTTCAACTTCCTTTTCCACAGGGCCGAGTCAGTGGTATAATTCCATAGGCTAAGTAATTCACAATATCAACATAATAGGGCACTTAGGCTGATAGCAAAAACAGTTGCTCATCAAGAAAGTTTTCTGCTATTTCAATTTCCTTTTCCTTTTCAGTATTCTTTTCAATCTGCATAAGTGATCAAATATCACATTGTTCACTCTTCTTGTTCCTTGATTTCTAAATCAAACTCTTGCAGCAATAATACCCATCTAATCAATCTTAGTTTGGCATCCTTCATTGCCATCAGATATTTAATAGCAACATGATCAGTTTGTATTATAACATGGGACCCTAATATGTAAGGCCTGAATTTTTCACAAGCAAACACCCATTACCCTGTGATTCATTTTTTTGTGGTGTAGTAATCGCTCGCGCCATTGAAGGTTTTGCTGGCATAGTATATGGCCTTGAATATCTTCTTAGTTCTTTGTCCCAATTCTGCTCCCATTGCATAGTCACTAGCATCACACATTATTTCGAACTCTTTATTCCAGTTAGGTGTTACCATGATAGAGCTGTAACCAATCTGGACTTAATTTCTTCAAATGCAGTCTTACATGATTCATCAAAATCAAACTTTGCATCTTTTTCCAACAATTTGCATAATGGTCTAGAGATTTTTGAGAAGTCCTTTATGAATCTCTTGTAAAACCCAACATGTCCTAGGAAACTTCTTATCCCTTTAACTGTTGTAGGTGACAGGAGAGTCTTTATAATAACAACATTTCATTGCTTACTCTAACCCAACTGGCAAATCTGCGGCCCCAAGACAATACCCTACTACCATAAATGACAATTTTCCTAATTCAAAGCTAGATTTTTGCTCGCACCTCCAAGTACTGCTTCAAAATTTTTAAGCATTTCTTAAAACTCGGATCCATATATCGAGAAGTCATCTATGAAGTATTTCCATAGCTTCCCACCAAGTCTCGACAACAACATGCACATCATACACCTTGAAAAGTGGCATGAGTATTACATAATCCATACGGCATCCTTCTAAAAGCAAAGGTGCCATAAGGACATGTGAATGTAAATTTTCCGATCCTCGGGCGGCTATGGAAACTGGTAATATCTAGAATATCCATCAAGAAAACAAGAACGGGGTGTCCTCGCTAACCTCGTCCAGCCATTCAGTCAATGAAAGGTGTGAGGATAATGACTCATTTCTTGTGTAGCAAGATCGCTGTAGTCTATACACACCCTCCATCATGTCACAGTTCTTGTAGGAATCAATTCATTTTTCTCATTTTTGATCACAGTGAATCCACCTTTCTTGGGAACCACATGAACTGGGCTCACTCAAGGGCTGTCTGAGATTGCATATATAAAACCTGCATTCCACCATTTTAATACTTCTTTTCTGACAACTTCTTTCATTACTGGATTTAGTCTTCTTTGATGTTAAATGGAAGTCTTTGCATTATCATCCAAGAGGATTCAGGCATGCAAGATAAGAATGATTCTTCAAATCTTCGGCCGAATTCAAGAAATGCTTCCTTATATTTTCTCGAGAAATTTCTAACAGTTTTTGTTCTTCAAGCTCGCCACTGCATCTAAAATACAACAAGTTTTCTGTGTTCTAAGAAAGCATACTTCAAATGTCCGTAATTCCTTCAAGGTTAACCCTTTTGAACTTGTTTTTATGTTTCTCACCTACCTTCTTCATTGTCGCTTGATTTTTCTATACCGTTCATTCAAACTTAAGACTGCTTTTTAAATCAAAAACTGAATTCAGCCATTCACAATCAAGATCTTCAAGATAATCGGAAATTCATCTCATTTTCATTGATTTAATTCCTGAAAATGGTAATCAAACATCGCTCAGACCATGGGAATTATCAGTTTCACGCTTCCTAGTAATATGTACTTTCATTCAGATCATTTAGGCTGTTCAAGTTGAAGTGTATTGCTTCTTCTCCCACCTTAAGAGTGAGTTCTCCCTTTTTACCATCTATCAAGGCAACTCTAGTGGTCAGGAAAGGTCTTCCAAGCAGACGTGAAACTTGTGTATCTTCCTCCATATCCATAACTACAAAGTCCATAGGGAAAATGAATTTTCCCACCTTGATGAATACATCTTCAAGGAAGTCCCTTTGGTTGTGCCATTGTTATGTCTGTCATTTGCAAAGTAATAGCCATGGGAGTGAGTTCTCCCAAACTAAGTCTCTTCACTACTAATAATGGCATCAAGTTGATGCTAGCTCCTAAGTCACATAAAGCCTTCTTGAATTTAAAATTCCCAATGGTGTAGGGAATGGTGAAGTCGCTAGATCCCGCATTCTGGGTGAAGCTCCTTCGATCACCGCACTACATGTCACAAATCTCACTCACTTTTTCAAATTTTCTTATTACTCATAATGTCCTTTAGAAACTTAGCATAGTTAGGCATCTGAATCAATGCCTCATCAAAAGGCAAATTAATCTCTATCTTCTTAAAGACCTCCAAGAATCTAGAGAATTGCTCCTCCATTTTTTCTTTTTAAAGCCTCTGAGGGAATGGAACAGCAAGCATGTAGGCTTGTTTTACTTTTTTATTTTTCAATTCTCCTTTCTCCACCGTCGCCGCACCTCTTCTTTCTCAAATTTCTTTAGTCAATTCGAACTCCGCTTCAACTTAGTCTCTTTCTAGCTTTATTCTTCTTCTTTTAGTCTTTTCTTCTATTCTTCTTTCTACTTTCTATCTCTTCCAATTCCTAGAGTCACCACCCATACAACTTCTTGTATCTCTCAGATCACTGGGAAGGCATCCTTAGACTCCATTCTCAAGATCGACAGGCCAACTCCAGCCCTACCAGGTCTCCAAATTTTAAAGAGTAGCATACACAGTCTGAACACATTTCCAGGTTTAGCCTAAAATGTCGTGTCTGGCACTTTCTTCATGAATATTCAACAGCCTCTTATTTTCTCCTATGAATGTTAGCATCTGATCTTCAAAGGCATTAGATCTCCTTTGTCCCTGATTTTCTGCTCTCTGACTTCCTTGTTGTTGTTCTCCTTGGAACCCATGTGGAGCATACTGTTGTTAAAAATTTTCAGACCGGTTCGACCTCGTCAGGCTCTACCTCCATAATGAGAAATTCTTATGGTTCCCGAGTGCTGTGTAGTGAGTTGGTAAGCTGAGGTTTGACTAAAGTCAGAAATTTCTCTATTAGCATTGGAGAAATTGTGCCTCCTCAACTGTGATAAGGACCCTCATGGGCTGGGCCCCTTCTTCAACACTAATCTTCAAATTTCATTTTTCAATCGTTCCCACTTCATGTGCCGAGTATCTCTTCTATCTTCGTTTCCCATCTCGCTTCATCAATGCATCAAGTTTTGCTTCTATGACAAGCCATTCTCATGTACTCTATCAACCCACTTCCTTTCGCTCCGCGTCCTGTCTCGATGGAGTCATACTGCAGATTTAGCAAGATCTCAACCCGCTATATCGCCTCCTCTCGCACTCTTCTCAATGCTCCACGCAGTCGCGTGATCAACTATACCTTCGAGGTGTAGTTCATGAGGATAAAAGATGTCCATCTATGTAGTTAGATCAATGCCATGCATTAGGCATCTCTTCAACAATCTCTTGAATCTTTCCCATGCAATGTAGAGACTTCATCCTCTCCTTTCTTGTTTGAACACCATGATTTCCCCTCTCCTCAAGGAAAGGGAGGGAAGAATCCGCCTGGGCGTAAGTTCCACCAGTTCTTCCCAATTGTTCACTTATTCATATGGCAATGATTCAAACCAAGTGGTAACTACATCTCTTAGTGAAAAAGGGAAGAGTTGTAACTTGATCACTTCAAGTCTCACCCCATTCAACTTCACTGTATTTTCCATCCACAAAAATCTTCCCATATGCTCATTAGGATCTTCACTAAGATGCTCAGTGTATTGATGCTACTGCACCATTATGATCAAAGTTGGATTTAGCTCAAAATTATTGGCTTCTATAGTAGGTTGTCTCACAGTAGAATATTCATCTTGAATAACTGGCCTCCAAAAATCCTCCATAGCCATTTGCCTCTAAGGTCTCATGATCGCTTCTTCCTGCACAGGTTGAGATTCTCCGCTTCCGCCATAGTTGTTGCTTCAAAGACCTTTACTTTCCTCATTTCACTATTCTTTCCACCTCATGGTCCAAAGGCAAAGCAATTTCGCTGGGTTTTCTATGTATGAAAGATCTTCCCGAAATAGAAACACACTAAGATCAAATGAATGAAACAACTATATCACTAGCTCATAAAAAGTTTTTAGGGCCACTCAACTATCAGCTGAAAACATTTTTTGTAAATTTTCTGGAAATTTTTTATTAAACGTAGAAAAATGTCTAAATTAGCAATTCTCTTTGCTGAAGATAATATTTAAACTCTTCTTCAAATCCTCACCAACGACATTATTAAATTTGTTAGACTTTTCGGATATACACCCAAATATCTCGTCACCATCGCACATAACTATTCGCCCTGGCAACTAAGACCAAAAACTTGTTAAGACCAAAATATGATGAAATCAGTGTGTGTGTACTAAAGATCAATTACCCCATCTACTCAAGATCTTTACTATTTGAACTCCAAAGTTTAAAAGTGATTTGTCCTAAACTACAGGGAAGTAAGACTAATTAAAATTCTATATCTCTATATAAATAATTCAAAAGAAATTGGATTGAAAAGTTTACTGAGTAAAGTTAACATTGGGAAATAATTCAATGTACAACTATCAATTTCTGAATCATTTTATAACATGGTTTAGCCCACCGCTTGAAATCGAATCATATTAAAGATTTAAGGTCAGGAGGTTCGATTTCTCCACACACTATACATTTCACTATAGATATCCATGTTCCTTCCAGATACATGAGTCTAATTAGTTACTTGTATAATATAATTCTCTTTCTAAGATCTGGGTATATTTCCTTTTCATTACTTCATAGCCAAATCTTAGGACTGAAGAATTCTTGCTCCTATAGACAGGATAATGCAAGCCTTCTTCAATCTAATTGGTATCTCATCCATCGAATCTAATAAAATTCTCTATCTTCTTGATTAGATCTTTCCTAACATGGGATCAAGGTCCTTTCATCAGAAAGAGGAGAAACCTCTTATCAAATAAATTGATACATCATCCAACTAATCCTCACACCATGAGTAAATTAGTGATCTATCGAAGTAGTCTTTTAGAGTTAATTAGTTCCATAATATTAGTTTAACATACCCCCAAGCGACTACTCCATACTCTCAGGATTCTCCATCTCCTCTGTCACCTAGGGCCTCCCGAAATCGAAAGCAAGATAATCATTTTCTGGTACACGCTAATAATATTTTTGAACAATTAATTTCCTAAACAACACCAATTAAATAAATTCAAGGATTTCAATCCAGACGTTTCTTTCAAATTGTGCAGGAAACAATAATTAACATCAATCAATTCTCAGAGGGAGCTTAGTCTTTCAAAATTGGATCACAAATAACAGTGACTAACTGATCAAGAAAATTCACTAAAATTGAAAACGAACTGAAATAAACGAACTCCATAAAATTTTCAAATTCCATTCAAATCAGACAGTAATGAAAACTAAAATTTTACAATGAACCCGACTCGAAACTTCTCACCAAATCAATGTTCCATCCTAAGAAAACCTAACTAAAATTCTAAGCTAAAACTAAATTGATGAAAAACAAAATTAAAGAAAACTAAAAAAATAATATACAAAGGACGTTCCAGCTACCCAAAAGTTCCAGGTTCGACGGAAGCTGCTCATAATGCCCTAGGTGCTTCTATTTATAGATTTTCAAATAATGGGCCGCATTTCGAGGCTAGAATTGTGGATTCCTAAAAATTAGCTTAGTAGGTTACTTTGTTGCAACATTGAAAAATTATGTCATGCACATAAGCCGCCATCTTTGTTCTCCGCCATGGCTTCAGCTTCGCCGAGCATAGTTTCATGCCTTCTTCGAATTATGTCGCGACAAACTTGAAAATGTCATGATAGAGTTCGCTTGAAGTTGTTCGTACTCGCAAGAACATTTAGCGTTCGTGTCGCAAATATTTTGTGTCTCGCAACTTAAACACTCGAATGGTATACGGACATAAAATTTCTTTGTCGCGGATGCAGCTTCGCCTTCGCCTTTGTTCTTATGTCGCGACATAATTTTAAAATGTTGCGACATAAAGTACTTTTTTGCTCATACCGTGTTGCGACAGTCTTCTGTTCTCTTCTTGGTGCTTCTCTTCAACTTATGTCGTGACATAGCTTTTCGTTCTATGTCGTAATAGATATTTTTGCCTTCAACTCTTCATCTTTGTCGTGACATAAATTACTGTGTTGCGACATTCTTTCTGTGGTTCTTCTCAACCTTTGTTGAGACAATATTTTCCCATGTCGCGACAAAGTTTCTCACAGCCGCATGTTGTTGTTATCGCAACATAAAACTTCTCTGTCGCGACATACTCTTGTTGCCTTGATCTTTTTCATTCACTGAACTATTTATCGCAACATAAAAACCTTTATCGCTACTAACTTGTCTTTACTCGTCTAATTGCTCTTCTATTTTTTGTCATGACATTCTTTCTTCCCTTAAATTTCTATGTCGCGGTATTAGTCAGAAATACCTACGTTTCACCGCCATTTGTTAGACTAATGTTGCGACAGAGTAAGGAATGTCGTGACAAAGTTCTGTCTTCTGATTCTCACTATGTCGCAACATTCACTTTTTTGTTGCAACATTTATCATTTAGTTCTTCTCATACTATGTCGCAACAAAGTTGTGAAACGTCGTGACAATCTTTACTTCTAACTTGAGTTCAGCTTCTTCTTTGTTGCAACATATCATTTCTTGTTGCGACATAGCTTTGCTGGTTATCTTGAAATTATGTCGCGACATTTCTGCCTTAGCCAATTTTTCTCTTCTTTTCTTGCTGAATTTGCTTCTTTTGCATTCAAAACCTGCAAAACACAAATTTTGTGAATATTCTATAATTTAGCATTAAAATGAATCATAAACTTTTAAGAATATGCTAGAAAAATGGACTAAAAATAGATGAGTTTAGGACTCATCAAAACTCTAAAAACTGGTTCAGAGTGAAGTTGGTGTCTGTGGTTGTGATGCATATAGAACCACTTGCAATAATGGAACTACAAAAGATTACTAAATGGATGAGTTACAGAAGGTACTATTGAATTGCAGATAGATTATTGGCTTTTAAATCCACCAATTTTACTTTGAGATTCATGACTTCAGTCTCAGAGAGATTGCTTCCTGCTTTTCTTTGAGTGTATGCTATGGGAGAACACGTTTGGTTTCTAGTATTTTTGTTTTGAAAAAAGCTAAGAGCACAGAAAATACTAAATTCAAAGCATAAGAACAATTTTCAAATAACACCAAAATGTTGTTTTCTATGTTTTAAAAAACTATTCTCAAGAACAGCTTTCAAAGTAGGAACCAAACAAGCCCTATGTTTTAAAAAACTGTTTTCAAAAATAGGAACCGTAAGGGTAAGTGTCTTTTCTCTCTCTCTCTCTCTCTTTTTTTTTTAATTTCAAAAAATGAAAAATTGTTATTGAAAATACTTATCAATTTCTATCAGATAGTCGAATGCCCGAGAAATCTGGGCAAGATAACAATTGTATCTTGCTCTTTGCAGCCTTACAGAAATAATTAATATCAAAGCCATAAATACTCACGAAATCAAGAGAGATATGAATGAATTAATAAGAAATTTATAATAGATAAGTATTTAATCAGTGTTGAAATTTATAACAAATTAATCAGTATTCAAAATTAAAAGCTTTTGTAGATAACCATAATGTAATAACACATGTTTTGTTTTTACCGTGTGCTTGCACTCCTGATCCAATTTTATCGGCTGAGGGCACGCACACGGCTTCCATCATCAATGCAACTGATGCCCACCCATGAGGTACATACCGGAGTGTATCAATTCCGCTTGAGTTTCGATCACGTGGGAACAAAGAAGACCAAAGTCACGTAAGAGCTTTGCTTTGGCAAAGATCCCGTCAAGAATCGCAAGAGGAAGATGAGTAACTATCACAGCAAAGACCAGAAGTGGAAAAATTGTACCATCATAGCCCTTCGTTTTCCTGGGCCAACAACACAAAAACCAGAGAACAACATCAACAGAGGAAATAGGGAAACAAATTGATGAACATCAACCATAACAAAAAGGGTATTTGCAGCAAAATCCTAGCCTTAAGGCCCACAATATTAATAATGATGGTGCCTAAAATAAAAGCGTTCACGTGCCCGTGTGACAAAGCCTCAAGCTTGCCAGCATCCGCTGGGGCTTCTGACGTAAAAGCCTCAACGGGAACTCAGCCCATAACGACAAAACCGGTTCCTGCTTGTGCCTGTGGTCGAACCGAGCCCATGGTCGAACTCGGTGACAGGGTAATTACCACCGCCGCATGAGCCAGAAGAAAGGAAAGACTCCATATTCATGACCCATATCAATTAAGGAAAGAAGGATCCCATAATACTACTTCAATTATCCTCTAAATATTCTATAATGTATTTAAAAGAAAAGTATCCTTTATCTAATCTAGAAGGATGCCGTATCATCATCCAATAAGGAAAGTCATCGTGATCATCCACTATAAATATCGTACAACCCAGATCGAACAAAAGGTACGCTAAAGCACAACGCCTCATCAGCTTGAATTCCTTCCTTTCCGTAAGAAGAAACGACTTTTAGTATCGGGAGATCGCGGCACACCCCATGTCGAATCATCCTACAAGGTGCTGGGCTGTGTTATATGGCAAACCGCACCGGTCAGACGCCTGAGCAACTCCTACGTGCTCCAACCCAAGATCGGGAGCAGAAAAAGCACCATCGGGCCAGACCTTCAGGGAACGATCGCCTTTACAGTAAACTCGATTTCTCGCTGACTCGATGGTATCAACTCGAAACATGAGCAGGAGTCACGCCAACCCCCCGAGGACTCAAGACCAACAAGAGGACGTTGACAGCCGGCAACCTGGGGACGTTCCCGGAGCTCTTCACTCTACTAGCAACTGGGACAGGCCCTCCCGTCTCATCACTCACGATGGAGCAAGATAACCTCACTAGAGATGCGTAGCGACCAGAGGATGAACAACAGCCCACGAGGTCGTGATAATGATACCAGAGGAGCACCAACACCTGTCACTGAGAAGATGGAAGGAAGAGGAGAAATAAGCCACCAGAGCATGATCCCAATAAAATTTCGAAAAACTATCATCGAAATGAAGGAACTTCGATGTGGACGATGGAGGTGAAGAGCTGACCCCTCATCAGAGGGGAAAGGAGGAACGACCAGGAGCAAGGATTCCGTGATATCCAACAAGAGCTCAAACACAGCGAAAGAGGCGGCAGAGTTCAAGCCCCGGGGCCCCATAGATGCTCTAGTACAAAGAAACTAATCCCCGTTTACTACCGTGGTGTTACACCCTCTCCCAACAAAGCTTCACGTCACAGATCAAAGCTTTCAATGGAATGAAGGACCCCAATAACCACTTCAACACCTGGCCAAGAACCGCATTTTGAGCTACATGGATATCAAGACCTCGTGAGATGCAGAGCCTTTGCCATCACTCTTAAAGGCTCTACTGCACGGGTTCAACAAAGTTCCGCCAAATCTCAATCTCGCCCCCTTCAAGGAACTCTCCATTGCTTTCGTGTCCCACTTCAATGTAACCCGCACGCACGGAAGCCGCAGCTACCACCCGCTTGACCAAAGCAAGGCTCCCAAGAAAACCTCGAGGTCCTACGCCCGCAGGTTCAACCTGTCACTAAGGGTGGACATCCCTGGATGAAAATTCGCCATCACCGCCTTTATAGCCGGGCTAGGCAAACAGTCCAAAGACCTAATGTTCTCTCCATCTCGAAGAACCCTCGCAGTAAGCATGGCCGAGGTGCTCGCCAGCGTAAAAGTACATCAACAAAGGGGAGTGGTGTCCCATGCCTAAGCGAGGAAGCTCTTCCGCGAAAGGAGAAAAAGCAAGGATGAGAAAAAGGTGACCAAGCCCTAGAGACGAAAAAAATAAAGCACAACCCCACTGAGGGGCAGAGAAGACAGAATCTTATCTCCAAAGATAAAGAGGTAACGTTAGTGGGACCGCTGGTCCACCCCAAATGTAGTTGCCCTACGGTATCCACCTCAGCAGTTCACCCCCCTAATGGCCTTAGTATCTCAAGTCTTATACGAGGTACAACATGAGAAGTTTTTAAGATGGCTATCTCAAATGAAGACTGGGACCCCCAAAAGACATGACTACATCAAGGACTTCCATAGAGATCATGCACATCGAACGTATGATCAGATCTTAATTGAAAAGAAATCGACTCGATCCACTGGGATATCTCCGTCGTTATTGCAGCCCCCAAGATTGAACCGGGCACCTCCTCCAAAGACTCGTTAGTCGGCCTGCCAAAGATCAACAACCTCTCGAGAGACGGCGATTTTCGGTGGTTCGCCTGGCGGAGTCCAGCTCACCAGAAGTGCCCACCCCACGCAGCTCTTAGACATTAGGGAGACACTAGAGTGTGTCGTGTCCAAGCTCTCCATCGATACCACCATAACCTTCTGACGCCACCGGAAAGTCGCTAACACCCCATGATGACCTACAGACAAGGCCCCGCTGCCAATAAAACAAATTCACAAGGTCCCGATTCACAACTAAGCTCGACCGACATCACCTTCACGTTGGCATTTGACAAAATAGGCATTAGAAGAGAGAATCTTGAACCAGTGAATGCCCACTTAAGAGGATTATCCGGAGAGAGAGTACTACACCTAGGATCAGTACAATTGGTGCTCACTCTAGGAGAACCCCCATGCTAAGCCACAACGACGAAAAATTCTCATCAGCGAGGCCCCACCACAGATAACATGTTACAGTGCTTCCTCAATTCATAAGGGCCATCCTTCGCCTATCATATGGTCGCCAAATTCTCATACAAAATAAGTAGAAAGGTCCGACACAATGATAACTCAGGAGCGCTACTGCGCTAATCAAGTAGAAAGCAATCGATGAACGCCCATAACAAGGAGCTCGATATAAGAGACAACCGACACCCACTAACACCTCGAAGAGTTAACCGCATAACTCGATGACCAAATTTAACACTCACCTACACCGATTTAATCTTAAATAAGACGCCGTAGACCTTTCTCATCCGCTTCTTAAAACATAATGTAGAAGTATTCGCTGAAACAAGAGGACATGGAGGACCATCAAACAATATCATCGACAAGCTAAATGAAATTCTCCTTCAAAACTGCCAAGCGTAAAAGAAGAAGTTTCACCCCGTAGACGCAAAGCGATCAACGGTCGGGAACTCTCCAAGCCCGGTTATCGGAAGTAGATTACCCCGACCCGTCATAAAATAGTTCGCCAAAGCAATATAAAATGGCGATCGCACGATTTTACCGATGTCAACCCATACCTCGCCCGAAGATAGCTTTCCCCACTGATCAACCTCATAAGAGACGCCACCTCTCTGCCACGAGCCCTTAGCTTCATGGACGCCGTGCTACAACCATTAGATGGACCCAACCACCGTGAGTAAGGGCCCCGTGGATCGACAGGGACGATGCTATCGCGTGATGCCTGGGTTGAAATGCGTGAGCCACTCTATCGTAGGCTAGTAAACAAGATGCTCCATAAACAGATCAAGACGATCCGGGAGGTGTATAGAGATGACATGCTAGTGAAGTCGGCCAAGGCAGAATTCCACACAATCCACTTCAATGACATGCCCAGTCCTGAAGGATTATAAGATGAAGTTAAACCCAACCCAGTGTGCTTTCTAGTATCCACAGAGGAAAGTTCTCGTTTCATAGTCAACAAATTACCATCAGGCAAATCCAGACAAAATAAGAGTCGTTCTTGACATGCGATCACCCTTAAACACTACAGAAGCTCAGCGCTTGATCGGGAGAATAGTTGTGCTAAGTCACTTTGTGTCCAGATCAAGTGACAAGTGTTAACCCTTCTTTCAAATTCTGAAAAAGGCCATCCATCGTGATGCTCAACTGAGAGGCGCCACTGGTCCCATTTCCCGAGCCTCCTCCTCCCCTATCTCCGGTAAGTCCCTCCGAGGAGAACTCCTCACGCCCACTTAGTCGCTTTCCACCCTCGACTAGTGTCATCTCGGTCAAAGAACGATAACGCAACAAATGGCTCCATTACCGTTGCGCGAGATCCGAGAGTGAATGTGAGGAAAGGTAATCAAGATGGAAAGCTCATCCTAGCATCGTGACCAACGCCGTAAGACTTCTGTGAATACCTGTCACCGTCACACCCGATCCCGTCGAATTCGACATGACCGAACCTGGGCTTCGGGTGCGAAACCATATACTGGGACTCCTTTTTTTTTTTTTAACCAACAATCATTTACATTTACAAATGAACTACCACCGGAGTGGTATATATTAAAATTTACACACATATACTAAGTCCCATTCTATACAAATACACATACATATACATATCTAATACAACATCAAAGACGCACTGCTAATACTTCGTGAGCACCCTGCCTCTCGACGTCTGCATAAATTGGTGGAATGTCCCACATCTTCTTTATCCCCTTCTTCAACATCTACACTCCGATTGAACACTGCATGCTTTTACGCTTAGTGGGAACATATAGACAAGAACGTACCACAAATATTAATCACACAATTATCTTTTACATTTACTTCATGATATAATAAGCCTATTTTATGTGACTTCTAACTCATCTCATATTATACATGTAGATTTTTTATTCTTTTCGCATTCCTATCATTATCTGCTCATATTACTTTCCCGTGTCATGTATTTTGCTGTGTTGTAACTCATATCTACTACATGTATGATGTATCAAATCATATTCAAAGTAAACTTATACGTATACAATGGCAATTCGTAATCAAATCATATCAATTTCATATGTGTTCAAATCATCATTATCACCAATACATATTAGACTCCTTATCACTTATCACGACCGGTCATTAATCAACTCCCTTTAGAAATTACATTTCGTGATCTCGATGCCCGCTTAGTTTTCTGCTTTATTAAATTTTTTATTTTCAAAGTGTCGCGACCAAATCCCCACTGACCCGCTATTGATCCAAGCTTCGATTCTGCCATCTCGACTACCAATCAAAACATTTATTTCGTCTTATTAAAATTTTCTTTTCAAAGTGTCACGACCCGAATCCTCGATCACCCGCCAAGGATCCAAGTCGGGAGCCCTATTACTCGACATTTTCACTATCTTCCAAACATTTGTTTATGTTATTCCATTTTTAGACTTTTAATTACGCGAGCACTTTTCGGGCAATCCCATAAACACTTGGCAATTTCAAAGACCTTAACATTTGGTATTCAACAAAAATGCATTTACAATGATGCCTTTTTACTATGTCCGTAATGTAAAGATACTTAAAACAACAAGCAATTTTTAATGTCATTTTTCGCATCTAACAGGATTTCACTTATAGCTATAAGTCGACATTCACGTGCATTCACTCGGGGAATCCCGCCTCGTTGGCCATCTGGGCAATGGGATTTCACATTTCAACAAGTGATGATCTACTCTTTGACTATAGAATCAGATATCTTACACACAGATTCAAATATTAACTGCTCGTTTATCATTCAAGAGCAATGTGATCTCACATTTATTATCACCGCCTCACATATGGCTATAGAATTCGGTTATCTGGCGATGATTCAAATATTAACCTGGCCTCGTTTGTCATTCAAGAAGAATGTGATCTCACATCATTATTTCACCGCCTTCACATACGCCAGGACTGACATTCACTTCACGCATTCGGGCTTGTCAACTCGTCTGCTTGTCAGTCTGCAGCAATGTGATTTTGCATTTAACAAAGATGATTCACTTTGACTATAGAATTGACATTCGCGATGTGATTCGCTTGTTGAATCCTCGTCATTATCATTCAAGAAATATGTGATTCGCCATTCATTATCACCGTCTCACATATAGCTATAATTCATATTCATGGACAGATTCGTTGTTGAATCAGTCCGCTTGTCATTCAAGAGCAATGTGATTTCACATTTAACAAGCATGATTCACTCTTGACTATATTCGACATTCACTTACGATTCAAATAAGTCAATCGTCATATCATTCAGCCTACGTGATCTCATTACATTCAATATCACCGTCTCACATATAGCTATAGAATTCGACATTCACGACATTCGCTTGTTAAACCTGCCTGCTTGTCATTCCAGTAAATGATTTCGCATTTAACAATTACATGATTCTACTAATTCAATGTGAATTCGCTTTGCTATCATTCAATATCACATTTCAAATCAATTTACTTTTTATGCGTAATTTCACTTCAGAAGGTAAATAACGCATACATGAGCATACACAACATTTTAATAATAATGATCAATCATCATATATATATATATATATACTTATATATATTTCGCAATATGATCATAAACCACTGCAACTACTAAATCCAATTTCCACCTCATTATCTCTTCAAAGACATAATCAATCTATGTACACATTTCATATACTCATTTCACGTATACTCGCTTATATACCGCTCACGTATACTCATTTATGTATAATTATTCATGTATTCACTCACGTATACTCATCTGTATAATCATTCATGTAAAATCATCCATATGCTCATTTACTATACCTGTCATTTTACATCATTTTCCGTTATATGTGATAATAATAAGATATCACTTAACCACATTATGTTTTCATGGGATATATTGCTCCTCGTGATGTTCACAATCATGTTTGTTCATTTCTATTTCTATTTCATAATCATTTTCATGTTTCATGAACATCTTTACATTTTTCTATTTTCTACATTTTCCTTGTTTCATGCCTATTACATATGGTACTTATATTTTGTGAAGTATGATGTATGTGGAATCACACCTCATTCATATATCTCTTATTCCTCATGTATCTACTTTACTTAGAAGTGGAATCAATCCAATCGGATCATCCAATTAAAGCTATGGTACTTTTCATGCAAACTAGCTCACATCTTCGACACTAGAACAGTTCGTATTACTAATTTTACGGGATCCTAACTTCATGTTTGACTGTATCATTGTATTATTTTAAATATAAGGTGCTAAGGGTTCTATTCTAAACTGAATCACCAATCTGAGCAATCAAACTCAAGTTACGCCTAAACAACCCTAATTACTCTATGTTCAAAGTCGGAACCAGAATTTCCATTTGCATACGCCCCAATTGAGTAATTTTAGCCTGATCAGAATCACATATCTATTCTTTAATTTTGTTCTCTTGAAATTTATTTACGAGCCACTTAAATCACTCAAATCGATTAAGAAATGAGCAAGTTATGGGCTAAAATACGAAACCGGTCGAAACCGAAAGTGCATCGTGTCAGACTCGGTACATGTCTACGACGGCAGACAAGTCGTCAAAAACGACCAACACAATATACCTAAGACATGTTCAAGTTGTACCCTGTGACATGTCACCCGAAATGCCCAAAAATGCGGTTTTTCCATTTTCACATTTTTTCAATCCCCAATCCACTATACCTCATAAACACTTCAAGACCACTTCAAATTCACTATGATCTCTTTTCTACTCACTATCATTCAATTTCATGTCTTTCATATCAAAACTCTTTCATGAATTCTTCAAAATTTATTCTAATATGGGTTATGACCCATCCTCAACAAAACATAATATATACTAGGGCTTACTCTTAAACCCTAACTCATTTACTTACAATGTCCCAGTGAACTAACTTCTAAGAGAGAGATCTGCCAACTATTTGCACATTTAGAGTTTAACAACCCTAATTTCAATACATTTTGGCTAGGATTTCCTCACCTAACAACCTCCAGGTTTTATCAAGATAACAAACCATACAAAACCAAAGATCCATACACAAATCCAAAGTCTACTACTCAAGGCTGTAGTTCCATACCTTTTCAGTTCTGAATTTCCTCTCTTCTCTCTTCCTCTTCCTCTTTCTTTCTCCCCTTTCTTTCTCACTGCTCCCCTAATTGAGACCAAAATTCAACCCTTTAATCCATGCTCTGGCGCCAGTCATCTAAACCATTTTTAAGTTTCATTTTGTGTATGTCCCTCCATCTCTGTTATTTGAATAACCTTCAATATTTTATTCGGGCCTCTATTCTCAATTAACTATAATTTGCTCTCTTGGACAAACACAATTTTGTCCTTGTTTTGTAACTTTCCGCCTTTGCTCATGTTTGATTAATCACAAACAAATACAAATTATAAGCTTACAAAATACTCCTAAACATGTCGAAACTACCAGGGCATATCGTGTGTTACACACACTATCAAATTCCAATGAACAATCTGATGAAACAAATATAAACAAACCAAAACCTCTAAAAGATTGGTGAAATGTAATAGAGCTGAGCGAGTTCGACACAGTGCAAGCCAAAACACCAATCAGTAAAATTTTTGGCATATTTCATCATAGAATTCACCGCCAGAGTCACTGAAAACCGCCCAGCTCGCATCCACCCCCATGGGAGGCTATCCGGGTAGATAATGCCATGTCGCAGGCGACAAGCTTGATTCTAACTCCTGATGGGACTTTGACGTGGAATATGCACCGTGATTGCATCTCAGCCCCAACAACGAAGCCGAATATGAAGTTGTCATTGATGGACTAAACCTCGCCCACTCTATGGAGGCCGATCAATTGGAAGTATGCAGCGATTCTCAATTGGTGGTGAAACAGATAGAAGATGACTACGAAGTGAAAGGAGAAAAGATGATCCGTTATCTTAAGAAGGTACGTGAGTTGCTTAAAAAATTCGTACGGGTTCAGGTTAGACACATCCCAAAGATGGAGAATTCACCTGCGCAACGCCCTGGGGCCTAAGCTAGTACAAATACAAGAAGAAGATTTCCGATGCACTCAAGCTCCTACGAGCACCTCTTAAAACCTTCAGTAGATGTTAATAACGACGAGGTCCTCCCAATAATGACCGCACCGAGCTGGATGGATCCCATATGGGACTACCTATTGAACGTGATATTGCCAAGTGATTCGAAGAAAGCATCTAAACTAAGAGCAAGGTCACCCAGTTCGCTTCTCATGGGACCCTTTATAAATAAAGGGTTTTCCGCACCCTCCTCAAACACAGGAAAGGAAGCATGCCAACTACGCACTTAGAGAGGCATGAAGGCATCCATGGCAACCATATTCCGAGCTTGAGCTCATGTGAAAAACCCTTAGGTAAGGGTATTTCACCGCCCACGATGCTCAAAGACTTTCACGTAACTACAGTTAGAAAGTGTATGAATCTCCCAAGAGCATGCCAAGATCTCTCATCTCCCAACCGAGCCATTGACCTCGATCATAAGCCCTTGGCCTTTTCACACGCGGACGACATACTCACCCCCACCATTGGAAGGAGTTAATGCAAATTGCCATTATAGAGTCGATCACTTCACTAAATTCGCTGAGGTCGAGCCATCAAGTAAATAATCACCGAAGCAAAAGTATGAAACTTCGCTTGGCTGGCCCATAATCTAGGTCGATCCCAAAAGCGCTGATATCGATAATGGAAAATAGTTCACAACCGTAAATTAAAAGCTAAGGCCAAGCTCTAATCATGAATACTATTCGCCCTCACTTATCGCAATCTAACTGACAGTAGGTCAATTATAGATCTAGCGTGACACGTGACTGCTGAAGACCATAAGGGAGGCCATGAATAGTCTCAGTACTACGGGCATACAGAACCACACTAAAGTCCGCAACTCGAGAAACTTCTATTCCCGCATTTAAAGACCGAGGCAAGAAATTATTGGTGGTCAGCTCGAGTCACCTGGGGCCGGGTTCACACGCCAGCGCAGTCGAGGAGATTCTCCGCTCGAACTCGATCTGGAAGAGAAGCTTGAGCAAGCTCTGAAACGCGCCGAGGACTACCAACGAAAAACGACAAGATACTATGATCGGAAGGTCAGACCTAATAGTTTAAAGCCCGACGACCTAGTACTCAAGAAACTCTTGCCAGCAAGGAAGGACCCTACTCACGGGAAATTGGGACCCAATTGGGAAGGACCCTATATTGTATCACGGGTAATCCATCCTGGAGACTATGAGCTCCAAACATAGAAGGGAAAGACCCTACAACACTCTTGGAATGCCGAGCACCTTAAGCGGTTTTACCCATAAGCGTCCAATTGTACCTATTAATAAAACGCAATAGTTCTACTTTCGCTCAAATAACAATTTTTGCTTATTTTTGGTTTCCCAACTTTCGTGAATCATAAAGAAAGAGCTAGGAGGCTTGGTTAGTCAGAAACCTACGGGACTCAGAAGGGCCCGAGGAGGAAAAAAAAAACATCAGACAAGTACATGCATTTCCAAAAGACTGTACTTTATTACGCTATCTCGTAAAATTACAATCTAGAAAGTCGTCTCACACTTTAAAATACAATCAGCAAAGTCATTCTCTACATCTCAGAAAATCATAATCGGAAAACACCTAATCAAGGCGAAAACCACAAGAAAGAGAAAGAGAAAGCAAGGAGAACGGCAGAAAAAGATGTGGCAGGTATAGCAGTATGAATGGGCCTCAGAGCATTCAAAGCACGTCGCTCTCCGCGTGACCCTGACCCAAATCCATCAAATGGAAGGGCTAGGGAACAACGCAACTCCCACAACTAACGGGACTAGGGAACAATGCAACCACCACAAATGGTAAACGCTGGTTCAAACGTCTACCACGACCACTAAATGCATCGCGACAAGGGCGATCAAACCAAGCTTCATCATGTACGTAACTCCGACACACTGTAGGGAGCAGGAAGGAAGTCGAGTGAGTATAACACACACCATCGGCTGAAGGCGATTATTTATGTGCCAGTTTCTCGACGCTGGGGGTGGTGCCATGCACTGCTCCGAGTCATGTGACCCATTAAACCGAGCGTGCTTTCCCAAGGAAGAAGATGAAAGAGCCACGTAGCTCGCTCAGAGCCCTGCAGATTGGATACAATACCACATTCGGAAAGAGCCATCAGAATAATTCAGAGCTCCCTGAGTTTCGAAGATGAAAGAGCCACGTAGCCTCGCTTCAGAGCCTCTGAGTTTCTGGATACGAAGAGCCAGAAGTTTGCTTTCCTAGAGCCCTGAGCTCGAATATTAAAAAGCCACATAGCTCAGTCAGAGCCTTGAGCTCCTGACATTAGAAGAGCCACATACCGGGCCAGAGCCCTAGAGTTTCCTGATATTAAAGAGCCACGAAGCCCAATTCAGAGCCCCTAGAGCTCTGATATTAAAGAGCCACGAGTTCCGGGCCAGAGCCCTGAGTTTCGACATGGAACCACGTATTTTAAGGTTCAGAGCCCTAAATGTACATGGAAGAGTCACATAGCTTAGTTTCTAGAGCCTAGAGCTCTGGATATTAAAGAGCCACGTAAATTCAAGCCAGAGCCTCAAAGCTCTGATATGGAAGAGCGAGCCGGGCCAAAGCCTCGAGATCCGATATCAAGAGCCACGCAGCCTCAAAGAAGGGAGCTGCTGGTGGTCACCACAGAGACACCTGAAGCAATTTCGAAGGAACTATGTAGCTTAATTCACGTGAGACACTCTATCGTAATTGTCAATGAGCCCACAGCTCAATTTGCAAAGAGCCCACGTAGTTCAGTTCCTAAGAAGCCATATATCTCCGTTAAAAAGAACAATGAGACCAACATCGAGCCCAAAGAACTAGGCTAATTAAAGGTGGTCGTGGCCCACTTGCATCAAGAATCATAGAATTCAGTCCATTCAGAAGCCATAAAAAGGGTGAAAAAAGCAAAAGACTCAGAGAGCATGAATATACGAATCAACGTTTCAATAAAAGTCAAAATTGTCATTACAAGGGCCAAAGGCTACCAAAGTGAAGAAGACTTCACGTAAGTTTCCCAAGTATCGAAGACAACTATTGCACCACCATGGGGTCACCAGAAGAAAATGAAAGTTAGGGGCAGCCGGCGACACCTCTATGTCATCTTCCCGCCGCATTCGATTTCCCCCATCTCGCCCTCACAGAACGAGAAAATCGAAGCTCATCTGTAAAGATCCCGCTTCCTGCGCTAAAAAGAGAGCCAACCGAAGGCCCATAAGGTGCATGCTTTATCCCTCAACTCGACGATCACCCTTTCCTTCTGAGCCACTAAGGCTACCAATTCTCCGGAGATCATCACCAAGCCTCGTGAATCATCAAGCTCAAAGGCCCCATCAGGTTTCCTCACTCAGAGACCTTCTTTCGAAGACCCTAGCCTGTCGTGTCTCAGACCTACCGTCCCTAACCTCTTGCGCTTTCCCTTGCTCACCTAATGTTTAGCCTCGACAATCCACATCTCACCGTCGCCTTTAGTTCTCCTCGCTTATCTCAGAATGCCATCCGACCATCCGCAGCCAGAAGGGTGCCAGCCCCCTCAAATTTCATCTGCAGCCTCCTGCTCGACGCTTATTTCACCGTCAAGGTATGCTTCAGGTCTAATCTATGCATCGCTACATCTCGTCGATGTTGCACTGAGTTTTAGTCGTGCTCTCTCTTCAGGTCAAGGAAGCGACCCCGCCTTTATACACTTCGCCACCCCGACACTTCTCAAAGAGACAGTCTTTCTTCGCCGTGCTCTTCACATGTGCAGCCACCTCGCGAGCAAGACAAAGGTTGCGGCAACCAAAATCAAAGATAGACAAAACAGTGTGTTCTATTACGCCTGGGCTCTCCCTGAAGTGATAAGGCTAGAACATCCACCGCATGGCATTCGCTTTCCCGAGATCATAACTTCAGACGGATGATACTACCCAAAGTTATTTGAATTGGTGCCAGAGTCCTCCTTCTGCCCAAAGCAACCCCTTACCTCGTCCTCTAGTGTCGTAGGAGGACACTTGAAGTCCTGTGCCAAGGGACTCCGAACATAAATAGGCAGAACAACAAGAGGAAGCTCGACGCTCCTCCTTGAGGAAATTTCCGGACCCACCACCTTGGACACCTCGGCCACGGATGGAGGTGCCTGACCTCTCGCTGGAACTTGGTCAGATGTCCCCCACCATTTAGCGATCGACGATGGAGAAGGCGCTCCCAACTTGACTCCATTCGAATCGCAAGGTCGCTCAGGAGCTTCTAAGCTTTACGCTTTAATGCTTCATCTTCTTCTCACAACTACTCGACTCGCTCGAGCCTTTCCCGGCTACTTACGACTGCGGCCCTTCACAAGAAGCCTTCATGACAGTGGTGCAGAGACTCCGCGGCCGGGCCCGAGAAGGAGACACGCCTAAGGCCCTGAATGTCCAACCTAATCGCCCCGTAGTACACCCCGGAGGCACTCGACAACTTTCGCTTCACCTCTTCATCCCTGGTCGAGGTCAGGTGAATACCTAAAGACCGCACAACCAAAGCAAAGTTAGAAAATACCTCATGACTTTCATAAGCTAAACCAAATTAAACGTTAAAAACAAGCTCACCTGAGGTTCTCTGGTAGTCTAGGTGACTGAAGACCAAGCGTATCTTCGATCACCGACTATTCCCAATTCACGACCACCCATAAAAATACCTGCCTCTTCCAAAGAGCCTAGGAAGACCTGAGATCCGAAATGCACAATCACTGCATCGAGCTTTCGCTGCATAGAAAGCCCATTTACCTTCACGCCAAAGAATTTAAGAGCAACGCAATGTTAAAATTTCCAGACCTTTATTCCTCGAAGACCACCAAAGAGCCCACCAAAACGCCCTGGCGCCTGGAAAGTCACGACAGACATTAAAATGCCGTAAGACGCTTGATAAAGGGATACAGAGTAGCGAAGGCCATTCTCAAGGTCACCGAAGAAGCAAACTATTCGCACTGAATGATGTAGAAGCGAAAGTCAAGGCACCAAACCCGAACACGTGGCGCAGCTCATACAGAAAAATTATGTCCAAAAGAGAGTTCAACCCGATCAGGCCCACAGCCTTCGTGATTCTCGTGACACCGCTCAAGTAGGCAGCCGCTATGATATCATCTCACCGACCTTACCGCTTTCGCGCATGAGAAGCGGGGACCGCAGCCGGACTCGACAATACCAGGACGATCAACCCTCCTCCCATCCGCCTAAGTCCGATCCTCGAGAACTACCCCCACAGACCTAAGGGACGACCGGCCTAGAGGAAGTACGCATGATCGAGCGCGTGCGGAAGGCGGACGAATGATAAAAAGCGCAAAATTTCGCTAAAAAGTGGAAAGAAGGGACACAAACAACTTACAGGACCCACAAACCTGCAACAAGTAAAGGTAAACAGGGGAAGGAGAAGAAAGACGCCAGGTAAAGGGACATGAGAAACAACTCCAAGCGAGACAGAACAATAGAAATCACCTAGAACAATCCTACAAAATTCGAGAAAGCAAAAAATCCGAGGCCATAGAGAAAGAGGTTTGAAGAACAGGGGAAATTAAGAAAGAGGAAAACTGACAAGAAGGATTAAAGAAGAAGGGGAATACAGCTCGAGTAATAGCGGGACGCTTCAAAAAACACTGGGAATGTCAACTTAAACGAGCATGAAAGTCAAGCCATTATTATCGCAATATAATTGACGACGATAAGCCTAGACCAACAAACCCTGTCTGGCCACATGGAACTCACCGCTCGATCCAAGAAACGATTCAGCCCTTGCCCAATCTCGCTTCAGCAAAGGGCTAGGGGGCAACTAATGGTGCCTAAAATAAAAGCAGCCCACAGGCCCAGAACACAGGCCCAAGGAATGGGCCCTGAAGTAGCTGGCAACCTCCTTGGGGCCGGTAGAAAAGCCTCACCGGGGAACTCGACCCATAAAGATGTCCTGGTTCCCTCCAAGGTCAGCCCGTGGTCGGCCGAGACCAGTGTGCCAAACCGTGACAGGCAATATGTTGACCGCCGACGAGCGTAAGAAAGGAAAGCACTCCACATTCACGAATCTAACATCAATTAAGGAAAGATGATCCCTGTATGATTACTACTTCTAATTATCCTCTAAATATTCCGCTTAGGAGATAAGGTTACATCCCCACCCAATGGGAGGACGTATCATCATTCAATAAGGAAAGTTATCGTGATCATCCACTATAAATATCAAGTAATCCCACCAACAAAAGGTATGTAAGCATAACGCCCCCAACAGTTGAATTCTTTCCTTTCCGTAAGAAAGAAACTAACTTAGGAACTAGAGCAAGCACACTCCATGCTCTGGATCATCCTACGTTGTAGTTGTAGGTTATACATCGACCCAAATGACAGACGGCCAAAGAACTCCTACAAAGCTCTGTACCAAAGATCGATAAAACAAAAAAAAAAAAAAAAAAAACAGAATATGAAAAGAGATTGACCAAGAAGAAGGAATCTCTTGGATTACATGCAACTTTTATTACCAAAGAGAGTGAGAATGTCAAAACAAATTGGCAAAGATTTACACATTATGAAACAAATATTAGCTTAATCAATTGGGCTAAGAAAATTGATAAATCAAAGGATAATTTGTCCCCTCACAAGCATAATTTGCAGCAAAATCCTAGCATTAAGGCCCACAATATTATTTATAAAAAAAAAAAAAAACATAATATGAAAAGAGATTGACCAAGGAGGAATCTCTTAGATTAAAGGTATTTCAACCATGCTAGATTATTTTGTCAAATTAACCAAGAACACATTACAGGATCGAAACTTTATTTATACAATAAAGCATGTCATTAATGGTAGATCTAAGGAAAACATATCTAACATTGATTCAAAATTATTGGTTGCCATTAGTATCCCAAATCTGTAAGGGATGAGATCTAAGAAAAACTAGGGTTGAAGATTGTTCTTTCCTTCTCCCTAAAGCTTGTTCTACCAAACCCCTTATGAAATTATATGGCTCTATTTCTTATATATATAAAGTACAAGAGAACAATTGGGCTTTGGTCCAATGGGCTTATTAAAGCGAGGGAGAAGATATAACCATGGGCCCTTAACTAGTTAATATTAAATCATCCTATAAATGCCCCATAATAAACATGCACAATTAGAATTGTAACATAAATATGCTTAGTCCATAATTAATAAATTAATCTAACATTCTCCCACTTGGACGACATAATCATAACTTAAATGCTTTCTCAATAAATTTACATAGGCATAACCAATCATTAACAATTAACGTACCAAGAGGATATATAAATTGTACATAATCAGGCGCTACTATAAAACCCGTGAAAAATTTAAATTTAAATTTTTCAGAAAAATGGCAAAACAACAATTTGTCGGAATAGTCCTAGAGGAAAAGATCAGATTTTTCTAGATCTTGGATGATGAAACGGATTTCACCGTTGGAATCGTCTCGCGAAATCTAGCTACCCAGTTGAATTTCTCATACATTATGAGACAATAATTTCTCACGTATTTTAAGGCAACCCAGTTAGCACATGGCAAGCCATGGGAGACATATGGAGAACTATGGGTGACACAAGGCGGTTATGTTACAATGCCATGCAAAGCTCATGCATGTAGGACACATGGCAAGCCATTTAGGACATACAGATGCTATGGTTTAACATGCATGGCATTTTGAAGGCTATATATGGAGTTAAATCAGATACCATAGCAAGAATGAAGAGGAAGGGAAAAAGAGAAAGGGAGGAGAGGAAAAAAGAGAAATGGAGGAAAGGAAAAGAGAAAGGGAGGAAAGAAGAGAAAAGAAAAGAAGAAAAAAGAAGAAAAATGAGGAAAAAAGAAAATGAAGAGAGTGAAAGGAAAGAGGAAAAGGAAGGAGTGTCATACAGTAGCACCCACTTTAAAAAAGAACCTGTGAATCGCGCTACAAGAGGCAGTTCTCCTACTCCGCTTATTTAACGCCTTAGGGGCCACACGGCCTAATCTGCTTCACCCCATTTCAGTGGCACATTTAATATGTGTTCGTCTGTCAAGAGTCAGGACGGTCAAAGACCTATTACCTGGTTTTGTGGACTCCGCCCAAGACCTAAACATTGTGTTCCCGACCAAGAAAATCCCGGGAGCAAAATAGCTAACTGGTGTGCCTAAATTTCCGCAGACACCGTTATTTAATTACCGCACTAACTCGAATTTAATTATAATCTTTTCGTCTCCGAACTCCGATTTCATTTTTCGACTCTACACACAAAGATCGCTGAGTATAGAATTTTATAAGATGAAGTTCTCAAACAAACCGTATCAATCACCGGGTCACGTATACATTCGAGGAATGGTCTGCTCGCTCTAACTCGCTTTCTAACCCGCTTCAGATTCAAATGCTCGGGGCCGCGTATGGTCCGAGCAGAAATTGCGTGTTGATGCTCTTGTGGTATTGATAAAGGCTTGACTTTCTGAATTAAGTCCATATTATTCGGTATTAAGTATTATTCGATTTATGGCCCGAATGGCTAATGTGTGTTATCGTTGTAAATTGAATAACATAGTCGAAATGTGTGAAATGTGTGATATACGTAGGATAAAAATGGAAATAATCGTATGTATTAAATATAATTTATCCATGACACTCGGGACATGTAGTGTAATAGATACGCTGCATGTGACAAGTAGCTGGCATATGTAGGTAATACGCAATGACATTTGCATTACAATTATAAATGGACATCACGCTGAGTCGTGTGAGTGTACGGTCGGGTCAACACTATGTTTGGTGTTCGACAGTATGGTAAATCGACATTATGTTTGATGTCTAAGGTATGTCATGAGGACATGGTTAATCGATACTGTTTCAGGGCGTTCGATGGAGCCCGTGAAATGGACAACGTCCAAATTGAGTTCACGGTGCATAAAAATAATAATAATAAATTCTGTAAGCCTGGGTAGCTAGGTAAATCACCCCTGTGGGCGAAGACCCAAATTTTATTCGGGTCGACATATGTATCCAAAGAATGAAAGTTCGTGGAAAGTATCTAAGGCGTATGGCTCACTGCTGAGACCCCATAATTCAATGGCACTAAATAAACACACGGGATTTGATAAATTAAAATTGATGGTCAGTCTAATGGTTTAAGCCATTGTGTGAAACACCAATGACTAGCTTTTCACACTTGCCATATGCAAAGTGAAGAGTCGTTGAGGACTCGTGGATTTGAGTCACGAGGGGCATACGCATTCATGACATGCGCATTAAGGTACAATAAGAAAGTATAGGTACTCAATGCGTGTGATTGTATCGTGATTGGTATTTCAGATGTCAGCTTTTAAAGTAGGAGTACTCAGAGATATATTTATCGGGTTTTGCTCACCTCATCGTGGGACCACCTTTCAGGTACATGAGAAGACGGCGCTCCTTCGAGGCCGTGAGTACGAAGAAGGCCGGGTTATGGCCTTGAGAAATATTTTTGTAAAATATATTAGAACATCAGCTTTTAATATATTTTGGCATGTAAAAGTGTAGCGAGTTGTACATCAAATTAATATATTATAAGAATTTGTATATTTGTAAGAAAAATATACAAAAAGGCAACCACTAATATTCCTGTGGTCGACGAGTCACGCTGCACTTGATTGAGTGTCACAAAGATGGTATCCGAGAACGCGACCCTGTGTTCGGCCATGCTGCACAGAGCCTGTCGGCGATTACCCGTGGCTCAATGGCATAGCCCTACTCAGCACGTGAGCATAAGTACCATGATTACTTAGGGCCTGGTGGGCATATCTAATACTCAAATACACAAATTTCTGAGATCGAGCTTTCAGGTGCATGATTACCTAGAGCTCGAGTAGGTTATCCACCAGCGCTTTTTGGATACCCATTGTCATACTTCGGTATCGAGAGATAGGTATACGAATACCTAGGATTAGTGGACATGGGTTTAGAACATGGAATGGTATGCATCAATTTGTTTTGTGTTCTGATATGTTCCACGGGAGATGTTGTGTTTCAGATGAATATATGCACATAGAATATAAAGAGAATGTAGTTAAACATAACCTTAGGTTCAAAAACGAATAAGCATGATTACATAAGATTTATTATGTTTGGCATTATGTAATCACTAATATGATAAATGGAAAGAGAGGACCTCAAATTGCTATCTTACCAGGTAATGGTAAACAGGGCACCGATTTAGAGGTCACCATGGGGCTACAGCCAACCACCCGCCGCTTTGATCGCCAGGCATTTCAGGAGGCGATGGCGTTGCATTTACCACCACTGGCACGACTCAAGCAATGGAGGTTAGTAGGGTCGGAGCCGACCCTGCAGGTTTAGAGAGCCATCCTCCCTGGCAAGAGGGGACCCGGTGGTCGACCATTAGTTCCAGCGGAGAGTTTTCGAGGCTACGGAGACACTTCCTCTGATGTGGACACCATCCATTCGCGACATTTCACGAGGGTGAATCCTATGGTGGATTGGAGTGAAGACCTCTAAATTGAGGCAATGACACGTGGGAAACAAGAGCCTTCATGAGCAAGTTCTTCCCGACATCCGCCTAAGTATGCCAAGACTCCGAGAGTTTCAGCCAAACAAGGAGCCATGATAGTTACTTTAATACATGGCTAAGTTCAGAGCTAAGACGTCGGGGATGATTATGCGCACGCATATGGCCAAGGTAAGAAAACTGGCATGTCTAAAATTGTCCATCCCAAGTAAGATCAGGACGGTCCTATTGAAGATTAGACTCTATGGTCAAGACAACTATGGCCATGTAGAGGAGATAGATGACGATGTAAAGATCAGGATGCAAAAGCTGAGAAATGAAGGAGAGTCACTCTTCTTCTAGCTCGGGAAAGAAGCTGAGACTTCGCTCCATGAGGACATTCGCACAATACGGCTATTGTACAAGTGCCAATGCAGTGGATACTAGTCATAGGTCATGATATGTTTCATCACACCACTGACATAGGAAGCTGATCGCTTCACAGCGAAGATCCCAAGGATATGGGATGATCACCGCCACTATGGGACAGCACCACACGCTTTGTTCCTTCTCAACCCGAAATGGGTTATGAACCAATAACAGAGTGCTACTGCTGTCTTCATACGATGGGGGAAGGCTAAGGGCCGGTGGTATGGGTCGAGGTCAAGGATGTGGCCTGGCATGCCTTGACCCCACAATCTGTGGCTTGTTTACTCCATCACCACTGTGCCTGAGCGTGCGATCGCTGATACGCAGGTATGTTTCTACTCTCGCACTTTGTCGACTAGAGTATTTGCTTTAAATTCGATGCATCATATTCATTATCGTTGCATCTGTGTGATAGATTTGAGCTCGAGGTTGAGACCTTTGGAAAAGTTGTTGTTTGGGGAATCTCCCAGAAATAGCGTAGGCCGACCGATACCGCCAGAATCAGGAGTTAGAGATCTCTCGGGCCTCTACTCACTCTGCGGACCGAAGGATCATGAATGTCCGAGGTTGATGTCATCCCTGATGGGAGTGATTGACTCCGCACACTAGGTCACAAATTGTGACTAATGAGGTACACTCACGTGACAATATTGGTATATTATTGAGCCCCGGGAATTTCGACGAAATTTTTGGTGCGGGGAAAGTAAACCAAAGGAAAAATTAAATTTAAATTTTTAAAAATGGCAAAACAAGCATCATTTAATAGTCCCAAAGGAAAAAGTCGGGATTTTCTAAATTGTAGATGACGAAACGGATTTCACCATTAATCGCCCCCGAAATTCAGCTATGTAGTCAATTCATGATTCCTCAGACAATGAAATTTCACGCGATTTCGAGGTAACGAGCAGTTAGCACACAAGAATATAAGGGACACATGGCGAAATATGGGTAACACATGGCAAGCCATGTCACAATGCCATGCAAGCCTTATTAGATTACGGCAAGCCATAAAGGGGACATACGGCATGCCATGTGTCAACATGCACATTCAAGGTTATATATGGAGTCGTTTCGTACACTGTGAGGCAAGAAGGAAGAGGAAGGAAAAGAGAAGGAGGAGAAAAAGAAAGTGAGGAAAGGAAAAGAGAAAGGGAGTGAAAGGTAAAGTGAGAAAAGAAAGAAGAAAACGAGGAAGAAAAGCAGAGAGGGAAAGGAAAGAGGAAATGAAGGAGTGTCGTATGGCGGAGGTAATCTGCACGAAAGAACCCGGAATCGTGCTACAAGAGGTAGGCTTCCTCCACTCCAGCTATTTTACGCCTGTGGGCCACATAATACTAACGGTTTCACCCCATTTCAAAGGCACATTTAATACTGGTTCGCCTGTCATGTCAGACGGTCAAAGACCTGTCAGCAAGGCTCTCAGGATTGTCCGAGACCGTACACCTGCGTTCCGGTGACAAAGAAATCCCAAGCAAAATGTCAAACGGGGGTGTGCCCAAATTTCCGCACACCGTTGCGAATTGGCCGCATCAACTTTGGACGACCATAACTTTTTCGTCCGAACTCCGATTTGTGCTTTCTTAGACTCTACAGAAAGCTCGTTGAGTATAGAATTTTATAAGATGAAGTTCTCAGCCAAACCATGGGCTGAATATCATCAATACCATTACTTGAGGAATGGTTCGCTCGGGGTTTTCTAACTTCGCTTTTGGAACCGATTTGTATTTGAAATGCTCAGTCGCATATGCCTTTGAGCGTGAAGTCAGCGTGTCGATGTTTTGTGGTATTGATAAAGGTTGGACTTTTTGGACTAAGTCCAGATTATTTTCGAGGCCAAGCATGGCCGGATTTATGGCCGGGAATGGCTAATGTGTGTTATTGATGTAAATTGAATAACATGCTGAAATGTGTGAAATTATGTGATATACGTGGTGATAAAAATGGTAAAAATTGTGAAGTGTATTAAATATAATTTATTCACATGATATCGACATGTAGTGTAATAGATATGTCGATGTGACATGTAGCGCATATGTAGGCATGCAAATGACATTTGCATTACAATTATGTATCGCCATCAAGAACAGTCCAAGGTGGAGTGCATGGTCAGTCACACCGTTCGTGTTCGACAAGATGGTAACCGACACCGTGTTTGATGCTCATGTATGCCGTGGAGGACATGGTTAACGACACCGTACTGGTGTTCGATGGTGAGCTCAAGAAACGGGACAACGTCCAAATCGAGGCTCACTGTGTGCATAAAAATACAATAATAAATTTCGTGTGCTCACGGCGGCACGGGGAACCACCCCCCCTCAACCAAGGTGAAAGACCCAAATTTTATTCTCGACGACATATGTGTATCTGTAGCGATGAAAGCTCGCAGTGTTCGAAGTACGCGGCCCGCAGCCGAGACCCTGAACCCGCTACCCAAATAAACACACGAGATTTGATGAATTAAAATTGAGGGTCATTCAATGGTTTAAGTCATTGGGGTGAAACACCAATGATCGGTTTTTCACACTTGGCATATGCAGTGAGGGAGTTAGCGAGGATCTAGGATTCGAGTCATGAAAGTACACCGCATCGCCATTAATGTATATTCAGTACAAGCAAAGTATAGGTACTGAACGCGTGTGATCAGATGTACTGGGCATTTGCATGTCGCTCTAGCGGGAGTAGCCTGCGAGATATATCTATCGGGCTTCGGCTTCACCTCGGTCATGGGGACCAATCTTCTTCAAGTATTACGAAGACTGCGCCTCCTTCGAGGTCGAGAGTACGAAGAAGGCCTAAGCCAGGGCTCTCGAGAAGTATTTTTGTAAAATATATTAGAAAAATCTAGTTTTAATATATTTTGACATGTAAAAGTGGTAGCAGAGCCAGACATCAAACTCTTCTTGTAAATATTGAGGCACTTGTATATTTGTAAGAAAATACACGTAAAGGCCACCCAATATTTTGAGGGTCGATACAAGTTTGCACTGCACTTCGATTTCGGGAGTGTCACAACATGGTATCTCGAAAGTATACTGACCCCTAGCTTGGGCGTCACAAATTACTAATCAAAATTATAACTCAAATGCTTCCACAAGAGACTTATATAGCCATAACCAATCATATACAATCCATACACTGTGAGGATGCATAAATCGTACATAATCAAGCACTACTAATTTAGAAGCATTACAAGGACAAGAGTATTTATTCAATAGAAAGAAAAACATAATAATGTCATTCATCTAGTTAAAATGACACAAAATAATAAGATAATGACAAACGTCAAAATATGCATGTAATAACAAAAAAACATGAGCTTTTCTTACAAAATACATAAAAAGGCAAAACTCCCACTGATTCGCCTACTCAGTAGGTGAGCCGAATCAACAAAATTTGTTCCTATGTTCCTCCCACCGTAGTCAAGCTACCACAAGATGCTGGTTCAGGTCGAACACTGGACGGGTTTTCATCCCATAATGACTCGTGATCATGTTGAAACAGAGGCTTTTAATTTGGATTTTGATTTGCTCAAAACAAAGGAAGTTGTTCGATGTCGATTAATTGTAAAACTGAAGCGAAGTGTGAAAAGGTAACTTTGAAGGCTTGTCATCAGCTTGACAACACGGGGGTGCAACAAGTGTCCCGGGGTTTTATCTCTATCAAGCGGCTGGGGCAACCTATAGTCCAAGCCATAACTGATCTTTGTTTAACTAGAAAACCTAACCCTAGAAACACTTATTTTGAAATACCACAGTAAACATGCATTCACAAATTTCTTTCGCCTTTAAAACCCTAGCACTCAACCTCATTTCAAAGTATGCCTCGTAAAGGCTATCTAAAGAATAACAAGGCATCTAACAACAAGTATGCACTGCACCCAAAGCATATGTTATCACAAAGTAATGACATTAAATGATATCTAACCTAATTTGAAAAGTCGAGCCATAAATACAAAGAGACTGCAGAGTATTTAAAACATGAGGACAACCCGCAATCGCCCAAAACCAGGCTGAAGAACCCTCCCTTCAAAGTTATGAGACTTAGCTACATCTCTTGAGTTGTCATCCTCAAGAGGGGTAATTGGTAGCCTAGAAAATGAAAGAAAGAGTGCAGAGAGTAAGTAGGTTAAACCTAAACTCGAAAGTCGCGAAGATATTTACATAAACGAAAAAGTTGCCAAAAGATTGCTTCAAGTTACAAATGATGGGGCTTATAGGCCACCCAATGTGTGAAACTACAAGAAAGCCTAATATATTGGCTCACAAGGGACAAGGAGGTAATACACCAAAACTATCGCCAAGTACTAATTTCACATCAATTTCTAATTGAAAGTGAATTCCTCACGATGGCAGTGGAAATTTCGCTAGGTGTTTAAAAATTTCACTAAGCTAGCCAAATTTCGCTAGCCTAGCTTAAATTATTACGAGATAGCGAATGAATTTTCGCATGCATGTTGAATTCGCTTTAGGTAGCCTAAATTCCTCACAAATTTAGCTGTAGTTTTACAGATATTAAACGGAGAATCTCGCTTAGGCAATGATTTTCATATAGTTTAAATTTCGCAGCCTACTTAAATTTCACTTTCGCTTAGGATTGCGAAATTTCGCTATGGTCGAATTCTTAATCCCAAGAAATTCTTCAATCATAGCGAAATTTCCGGAATTGTTCTTCACCGCTTCGCTACCCGCACCCCCTACCGCATCCCTCCATCTTCACTTCGTTTTCATTTCATATCACTGACTTTATAAGGTTGATGGCTGGAAATAGTTTCACCTTCATGGTTCAACACATCTTGATATCAAATTCGAATTTAATGGACGAGGTACAATAAACCCGCAGTCAATCACAGCCAACCTCGAAATGGCATATGATACTATAGACTAACACCTCAATCGTCTAATTGATAATGAGGACATTAGCGCAAGAAAAAGTACTCAAACCTATCTGAATAGGCTCAAAATACACCATTCAAAATCTAATCACCCACTAAAACAAAGAGTCTAGGCTCCTAATAATCCCATGCGAGTGACGTGTTCTTGAATCACATAAATAGGTGCTTCCTCGCTTAGTGGGTCCGCCTAATTTGCTAGTCGTGGTGTGTGCTTAATCGGGAATGAGGGACTCTTGAATCCTTCTCTTTCTTTAACAAAAAGAACTTCACATCAATGTGCTTGGATCAGAAGTGCTCTAGGGTTCATAGAGAAAGACGCAGTCATAAATTATCATTAACAATTTCAACACAAAATGGAGTTTAACAAGCCCAAAGTTGAAATAGTTCTCGTGAACTATTATCGCATGAGAAGTGCAAATTTCATAACACACCACATACTTTGCCTCCATAGTAGAATAAGTTGCGCCGTCATTGGACACTTTTCCACGAACAAATTCTCATCTTGGCCCATCATAAAGATATAAATCCGTATGGACCTTTATCATCCACGTAGTTTGCATAATCTAATCACTAAAACCAATCACCTCAAGATAGTCTGCACACCGATATAAACTTGATGATCCTCGTACCGAAGATACCTCTAAAACTTTCTTGTTTAAGCCTAATGGCTTGACTAGGATCACTCAAATACCTACCCAACAAGCTAACAACAAAAACAATATCAAGGCTTCTGCATAATTAAGCATACATTGGGCTGCCCACAACTGAAGAATAAGAGACTGCTTTCATATGACCTCTCTCAATATCATTCTAAGGACATCGTCTTTGGAAATCTCGCCACCCTTCACACCTGCGTCTACCAAGAACATGATTGTATATTGAACCTTTTCAGAATGCGTTCAATATACGTCTATTGAGACAATCTCAGAATGCCACTAGATCTATCATGAAGTATCTGTATGCCTAAGAAATAAGATGCTTCCCTAAGATCCTTCATATCAAAATGGCTAAACAATAACTGCTTTGTCTTAATCAATAGGTCAATATCATTGGTTGCGAGAAAAATATCATCAACATATAAAACCAAGAATATGTATTTGCTCCCAATGACCTTTATATATATGCATTGATCGACGATGTTCTCCTTAAACCATTGGCGATGACAACTTGATCAAACATGAGATACCACTTCCTAGAAGCCTACTTTAAACCATAAATAAATTTTTGGAGCTTACAAACCATGTTTTCCTTACCAACCTCCTCAAAACTAGTAAGTTGAGACATGTAAACATCCCCAACTAAGTCTCTATTCAATAAAGTTGTCCTCACATCCATTTGATGCAACTCTAAGTCAAAATGAGCCACTATAGGCATAATAATGTGTAGAGAGTCTTTAGTGGATACAAGTGATGAGTGTGAAACTTATCTAGTTTTAAGCCCATTTTTCATGCATAATTGAGAGCTTAATGCTTATTTTAATGCAAAATCATGGATTCTTCACCAAATTTATTGTTTTGTAGGAATTAAGAGCAAAATGAGCAAAAAGAGCAGGAAAAGCAACTAAAAATACCAAGGCAATAACAAAATTAGTTGCGACAATTCAACATTTGTCAAGACAAAACATAAGGCAAATGGTAGAAAAATTGTCATGACATTCAAACATTTGTCGCGACAAAAACTAAAAAGAACTCCTGAAGAAGCACTTGAACTTTGTCGCGACATTCTAAAATTTGTCGCGACAATTAGTCAGAAGGGAGCAGCAGCATAACAGTAAGGAATTGTCGCGACAACTTGATGACAATATTGAATACACAGAAAGAGAAGATTTTGTCACGAAAAATTCAACTTTGTCGCGACAAATTTTCCAGAAATCAACAGTTGAACATCAAGAGGACATTGTCTTGACAAATTCTGAAGACAAAAGCACAAAAGAAATTGTCACAACAATTATTTCAGAGGTGAACAATTGGAAACCAGTAGCAAAATGTCATGACAACACCACGACAATTATGAAGACAAATATGGGTGTAATAATGTCGTGACATTTTAACAATTGTAGCAACAATTTATCTAGTGGGCTTGCATTGAAGTCCACAATTTCTGCCTAGAATTTCGGCCCAGCAACAAGTAGTCTATAAATAGAAAGAGATAGGGCATAAAAAGATCTATCTATCATAGAGGAGACGAACGAAGAAACAGAGAGAGAGAGTGAAGGAAGCTTTTGTACAAAATTTTTATTTTTCTTATTTTTATTTTGAATTAGAGTAGTCATCTCGAAGCCGCGATATTTGAGTTTTGATATCGAACATCAAGCCCTAGCTATTGTCTGAACTTGAAGAAAGGCTAGAAACATTGCTTGAAATCCTTTTCTTTCTGTTTGTGATTACATTTTCAATGAATTTGTTTAAACAACTAGTCATTGTTATGTGTGATCCAGTTATGGAAGGCTAAGCTCCCTCTAGGAAGGGATTGGTGATTTGATTATTATGTTTGTATTATCTTGAAGTAACTTGTGGATTTGAAGATTGAATATACCTGATTGGTATTGTTCTTGTAATGAATTCTTCTAAGTATCAGTGGAGTATACCCAAAAAGAGTTGTATCTAAGCTCTGTTTTCAAGGATACCTCTGAGTCAAAACAGAAGGATGTTTCTGAGACAAAGAGCGGTAACTTAGGGGTATGCGACATTGATATTCTTAGAACTAATGAACTCCAAATATCACTATGATAAATCACATGTGTTGTTCTAACCTCTAACTTCAAGGTTCCTCGAGACAAATATAAGTGTGTTCCCGAGGCATATGAGCTGTTCTAGTGAATTATCATGATGATTAGATTTCTGATCTCATTTGGTAGAAAGATCTTTTGCCTCGGCCTTGGAAGAGATTATTCTTATCAAATCTTCCGAATGTACCAATTATGTCGAGAGGCTCAGGGTTACTCCCTGGCTCTTGGCGGGAGCAAGTTACTTTCGGGCCCAAGAATTGGTTGTTTAGTACTGGTTTAGGAAAACAACCAAATCTTAGAGGGAATCAAATCCTAAAAGTAGCTATTTAGACACATGTTGTCCTGGTTTAGGAACATGGTGGCCTAAATGGTGAAATGTATAATGCTTTAAGGTATTTCAAGACTATACTAATATGCCCTTGGACAAATTCAGGATTCAAACCCATAACTATGTTGTTTTTGAACATTATGCAAACAGATGATCATACCATTGATTCCATTACTAGTTTTAATTAAATCTCAGAGAAACCTTTAATTCCTTTATATTTAAACATTCTTAAAAAAAACACAATTATTTTAGTTTTGTTAGTTAGTTAGTTTACAATCTATGAAAACTGAAGTTCAAATAGTGATGTTCTAGAGTAGTTAGAGTACTTGATCTTTAAATTTTCTTATTGATCTCGATGGGAACGATATCTGGAATTAAAAATCCACTTTATTACTTGTTGACCTATGCACTTGCAGTAGAAATGACCAAATTGAAGTATAATTAGTTAAAGTTAAGAACAAAAGTATCAACTCTGATCTGTGTAACAAGTTTTTGGAGTTATTGCCAAGGACTTAATAAGAAGTTCTTGGTATTAAAATCCAAAAACTTGGATCACACAATATATTGATCAAACATTAACAAGTCTATGGTGTAGTTATTAGGGGACTATAGCGTAGTCTCTGGTATAAGTATCACAACACTTGTTCCATTTTGATAATTCATTTAATCAAGTTTCTGGCACCACTGCCTTGGATTCAATAACAAGTCCTTGGTGGGAGAGTTGGAAAATTGGGAACAATCAAGTTTTTGGCACCATTGCTAGGGATTGAAACAAGAAGTTTGTAGATTAATAGTCCAACCAAAAAGGAAATTGCTAATTTGAACATTTTTATTTTTTTTTCTTTCTTCAGCTAAAGTAGTGATAAAGTCCATCAATGTGAACTAACTTTGATTTCAGTGTGCTATAATATTAGGTACCTAATACATGCATAAGAGGTCACTGAAATAGAGAAAACACTGTGAACTTGAAAAAGGAGACCACCAAGCAATAATTGCTAATGGTAGGGTAACTGCAATATGCCTAGGCAATGTGAGGACCCTAATGGAGGCGCAGAGCCGCTGAGGGTTTCGGAGACTAGTAATCGAGAAGCAGTATTCGAGTAAGATAACCAACCATTGACAACAATTTGAACTTAACATGCCTTAATCAATATATACAACAAAACTAGTTCATTGTATATTTCTAATGAGGACCCCACCGAACATTTAGGCCAATTTTTGAGGATAGCAAACACAGTGAAGATGAATGGGGTGAACCCAGATGTAATCAAGCTGCAGTTATTCCCTTGTCCCTAAGAGATATTGCATCTAGCTGGTTTGAATCACTACCTTACTTCGCTCAAAGAGAAATCAGAAGAGCCAGGAGGTCTATCTCAAAAGAGATTTTTCCTCGCTTCTAACTTCCTCGAGAGAGAGAGGAAAGATCATTGCCTTAAAGCAAAGAGAGGATGAATCTCTTTACTCTGCTTAGGAAAGATATAAGCAACTGTTGAGGAGATGTCCCATGAATGGAATTGAGCAAATGACTCAAATGGACATTTTCTATCATGTTATGAACTATTCTTCAAGGGAACAAGGGATGCAAATTCTCCTGAGGTGCATTCAGAAGAAAGAGTGTCACTAGCTAACCAACTGGACAAGAATCGCTAAGAGCAACTACAGAGCTCTATTTGAAGCTTCAAGGAGTAGTAGCAGATATAAGACATGAGGTGTGATTGAACTAAACAAAATGACTGCAATTGAGGCAAAGCTAGATGTTATCATGAACAGAATGAACAATCAAGAAAGAAGAAATCATTCAGTCAATGAAGTGGGAATTATGAATGGGGCTAAGCAAAACAATGTTGCTGATCAAGGATTAGCTCATGAAGGTGCATATTAGGTTGAAGAAGTCCGGGCATCAATAGGAATAAAGTTACAACTTCAAAATTTAATAAGAATCTACCAACCACTACACACCAGCTCTAAGAAACCATGAGAATATTTCATGAGGCTGAATTTAACACCACATCCAAGACTAGCTCAACCATCAACATAACTATGTCTAATCTAGACTTCGGCGATTTAATCGTGCAACTAAAGAAAGTGCACAATTATAGAAAAAGAGACCTCAATCCTTCAAAACGATCACATTAATTTATATGGCTAAGAATAAAAGGATACTCAACCTGCATGAACAAAAATTTGCTGAACTTGTTGTATTTCAAGAAAACATAATTGTTTTTCATACCAATACAAATGCTTTTCAAAACTGAGGCTATGGCAATCACTTCAGACTTTACAAGATCATCATGATCTTTACCAAGGATACAAAGAAAATCCAAGATTGTATGGCCATCACAATCGAGAGTGGCAAAAAGATTCAAAGACGTAAAAGAAGCGAGGAAAAAGCATACCGATGGCAGCTAAAAGAAGATCAAAATGAAACAGGTAGTGAGAAAAAGCAATACAAAACTGAGTTAACAGATAAAAGTGAGC
Source organism: Tetrastigma voinierianum (assembly GCA_016808115.1). Classification (NCBI taxonomy): domain Eukaryota; kingdom Viridiplantae; phylum Streptophyta; class Magnoliopsida; order Vitales; family Vitaceae; genus Tetrastigma; species Tetrastigma voinierianum. The sequence goes on along the minus strand of JAEQBH010000134.1, from coordinate 634,900 downwards.
AGTTGAAAGTGCAGAATGAGCAGGAAACTAAAGAGGCAGTGCAAAAGAAGGAGGAGGAAGAGAGTTTGCTTGAATTTTCACTCATTCCCCGAAGACTCAAAGCAATCAAAATTAGATGATCACACAAGTTTCTAAATACATGTTTAGAAAGTCGGAAATTAATATCCCTCATAAGCAGATGAGTCAAATGCCACACTATGCCAAGTTCATGAAATACATAATTAGCAAAAAGAGGAAGCTGGATGAAAAAAGAGTAGTAAGCTTATCCACAAATTGCAGTGTAATCATTTAGAAGAAGCTGCCACAAAAAATGCAAGATCCTGGGAGCTTTACTATACCCTGCATAATTGGAAATCATGAATTTAGAAGACACCCAGACTCGGTGCTGGGGATCAACCTAATGCCCTTCAGCACAAAAGACTAAGTTTAGAGAGAACCCAACATTATTTCTACGTATTTACAGATAGAAACAATGACTCAACCGTACAGATTCTCGAGATGTGTTAGTTAAGGCAGGGAAGTTTATTTTTCCCAAAGTAGACTTTGTGGTAATCAGAGGCCAAGAAGACAAGCAAGTGCCATTACTACTTTAGGCACATTTCTAGCTACAAAAATTTCTGATAGATGTAAAGAAAGGATAGGTTACTTTAAGGGTTGGCGCAGAAGAAGTATATTTCAATTTGAATCGACTAAACAACCTGATTTTCGCAAGCTCACTGTGATAAATCATGTTGTAATTCATGATAGACAAGAGATGAAACATAAATTTGTGAATCAGATCCAAAGAATACATCAACTCCTCGAGAATGAAAACTGGACGGGGAAATGCTAATGAGTCGCTGTCGACTAACTTGTTTTGGCCCGAGGAAGCGGAGTAATGCCGAAAGTACAACCGCAGTGAAGAAAGTGCAAGATGGTGTAGTGCAAGAGCCAAAGGGTTAATCCTAAAAGAGTTGCCTAAGCACCTAAAATATGCATTCTTAGGGGATGAAATGTTTAAACCAGTGATCGTAGCAGCTAACTTAACCTAAGAAAAAGTGCAGAAAGTGTTAGAAATTCTTAGAAAGCACAAGGAAGCTAATAGTCACTACAGAAGATTCAAGGATTAGCCCATCAATATGCATGCATAAAATACTGATGGAAAGAGAATGAAAAACTTCCATCAACACTAAATAAACTCCGATGAATAAAAGTCATCTTATTTTTTACCCATTTTTCCGTTTGATTTCAGTAAAAGGAATAATTAAGAGATGCAGAATATTAAGAAACTCACCAAATTTGTTATTATAGGAGTAAAAGAAAGAAGAAAATGTAGTGGAAAATGCAAAGAAATGGTGGAATAAAATGCTTAAGGGCCGCGTGAAGAACAAATGGTTGATTCATCGATGCGCTTTTTAGTTCGCGACAGCCCGTGATTACGAGGTCGCATCGGGATATGGCGAAATAAGCAACCGTCGCTAATAGAATACCATAAGCAAATGAGACGAACGTTTTGCGGGAATGATGTCGCCGACAAAGATCGCGGATGTCGCGACAGCGTCATGTCGCGACTGGATGGAGGTCGCTACAAGAGAATCGCCAAGCTGCGATGTGCTCGAAGGGGACGAAATGGTTAACTGAAGCCGCCACGCTGGTCGCAGGACCAAGTCGCGACAATCGGTGCAACCGCAAGCCCAAAGATATGTCGATGTCGCGACAGCAGATTGAGGTCGCCGTACATCATGAACGATCATTGAATATCGCAGAAGATCTGGAAATGGCGTCGCTGAAGACCGCACCAATTGAACCCGCAAAGGCATAAAGTGATGTCGCGATATGGACCGAGGTCGCGACATCGAAGACATCGGGCCAAGGTCATTGAGACTTTATTGATGTCGCTGACGAGATCGAATGTTCGCATGGATGATGTCGCGACAAGAGATCAATGTCGCGACATGAACAGAAACATGGGCCAACTAACTTTGGAATCCACAAAGACTGCATTGGAATTAGGGCCCAACTGAGAAACCCTATAAATAAGCAGCTACCCCAGATGAAAAGGCAGCTTGGCGGTGACACAGACGAGAGGTCTGGGTAGCTGAAGGCTCATTTTCTTTATTTTCCTTTTAGTTTTCTTTTCTTTTCTTTTCTTTTCTTCAATGTTGATATTAGAGATTAGATTAGATTTATCGCTCTAGTTTTCGCTTTCTTTTCTCGAATCGGATGTTATACTTTCAAGCGTGTCAATGCAATAATCAATTCTATTCAAATTACTACCGATAATTCGAGATCCGCATGCATTGAATTAATTTTCCAGTTTCCCAATCATAGCCGTCTCATGATCAGAGGGAAAGTCGTAGTGTAATTCAATACTTAGAACCCAAATTTTCCATTAAGTGAATGCTATAGTCGAAATTATCTTTCCCGTAGTCAAGTCAAAGATCTCTCAGGAATTTCGCTATGAATTTACTGCTTTGGTTTAATGTTTCGATCTCAATATCGCTTACACCCGTTAAGATTGTTTATCAAGCCTGATTTCAAGGAGGTCCTCCGAGTGACACAGAGAAGACATTCCCGAGAGTTATGAACATTTCTTTGAAGGTATATTAACCTCGTTATTGTAGGATCTATCGAGCTTTGTTAGTTTACTTCTTAGATAAATCCTCTTCTCACTTGAAATCAAGAACTTAGTTGAACGAGTTATCAATTTAAACAAGCAAAGAGTTCACCTCAATTTGATAGCGAGGCCAACCTGTTAGCCGAGATCTAATCAGCGAGGTGATTCATTCTAATTTGAGGAAGAGTAACCTGGTTGTATATCCTTGTCACCGATAACTTGGGGAGTTAAGGTTTACAAATTCATAAATGGGTATGAAGTATCATGAAGAAAAATACCTAGATTAAGGAAACCCTTTAAAAGAGTAGTTATCTCATTCCCCGTCTTCGAAAGAATCATGAAAAATTAGATAATGAAATGTGGAGGCGTGAGAGATCCAAATTTTTATCAAGTAAACGCCCTTGACAGATTTTTTAAACCCGAAATATTCAAGAAGTTTTATCAAGATTAACTACGTGAATTGGTACTAATTATAAAGAAGATAATTTTGATGTGGCTCGAAAGATAATTATTCAAGCGTCCATTTATTTTCTTAACTATTCTTTATTCTTTTTATTCTTATTATTCCAAATTTTTATTTGATTTGTCTTATTTATTTTACTGCACAGTATAATTTCCAAATTTTCTTAAGCCGGACCCCAATATCACTTTATGGTCCAAATAGTACTGAGCTCGAGAGTAGTCACTGTGAGTTGGATTTAAAAATTTCGAGATCTCTCGTGGATCGAGCATTCGATCTTATATCCACTTTATTACTGTTTAATTGCACTTGCATATCGTGCCAAAACCAAAATTGAAAATGATTAACTCTAGAGATTGGTCTCAACAAGTTTTACGGTGGATTTTTCCGGGATTAGACAATAGTCCTTTGGTAATCAGGCAACTAAATTCAGAGGCGCTTTGCCTGGCCACCACCATGGCGCTGCTGTCGGGGATCGAAAGAATTTGATGTGATCAATATTCAGATGAAAGAAGGAAATACTAATTTGACATTTAAAGAAAAGAACAAAATAGTTTTTTCAAGCAAAGGGTTCATTCGAATTCACTAACCCACAACGAACCATCAATATATTTGTTTGCTTGACTAATCCTACACGGGGAGTGTGTTTGGTTTAAAAACTTTGACGCATAGGAAGCGTAAAAACCGATCCGATTCCAAATGATTCGACTAGAGAAAACACTTTCAAGTACTGAGAAAGACAAGGAAAGGTAAACACCACCACGGGCAGATGAAAGACGTGATCAAACTCGAGGACAGGACAAAGAAATGTAAGACTCAATCACCGATACCATAAGAATTTTGGAAGCCTATCATTCAGATGAATACTAAAGAATCGACACCGCTATCGATGCCAACAACTTTCAACTAAAACCAAAGACTAACATAATGGTGCAAAGAACACCCGCTTTACCTGGCCATCCCAATCGAAGATCATAATGAACACTTACAGAGATTTCTCAGATGGCAAACACAAAGTAACAATGGGGTGAGACCATATCAAGTTACATCTATTCCCATTCTCTCTAAGAGATACAGTTACCCACATGGTATGAATCTACCATATGGTTCGCTGATACTGGGAGAAGTCGTAGAGCCTATTCGGGGCGTATCCTTCCCCATCACCACCGTGAAAAGGAGGATGGAAACTATCGCTTTTCAAGAGGGGAAGATGAGCCTATATGTGGCCTCGGGAAAGATTCAACGGTTGCCGAGAAGATGCCCTATGCATGGAATCGATCCAAGACCCAAAATGGACATCGTATCATGCTCGAATGATACATCCAAGGGAACTACTTATGCTTCATGTCAGGCATTCAAGCGTAAAAGTGCCGAGGAGGCTAAAGATCCGATAGAGGACCCGCAAATGCAATATGAAAACCTTCTCAGTCTCTCAAAAGGGAGCAAACAGAGGAAAAGTGGATCATGGAGCCGAGCAAGATGAATGCTATAAGGAAGTCGATGTTGGCTATGCATCAATGGACAAACAAGAGAGGAGGCTTCACAATCGTCCATGAAGTAGGAGCGCTTGAAAAGAGTTGTTAAAGAGGAAGTGCTAAGAAAGCTAATGAAGAACAGCCTATGACGCCGAGGGAGGTAAAATACTTAGCGAAAGCAGAAGTTACCATTTCAAACCCAATCCTAACTCACAAGACATTATCACCCAAAGATCAGAACCATGAGAATTTCTCGCTACGGTGAGGGGCTTCTCAAGGCTCCAAGGCAAGGACGTAACCTTTCAACAAGGGTATCAATACCACTCAAGGTTCCAAAGCAAAGACGCGATCAAGGAAACGAAAGCACGTAAATGAATACCAGTGGTCGTGAGGAGAGCCCAATCTCACATGTATGTCATAAATTACTGGGAGCACAAAGTCATTGAACCTCCATGAACAAAAGCTCAGGAAGATTGCGCTGTGCCTGCTACCAATTCCCAAATTTTTCAGACAACCACAAATGCATCCTTGAAGAACCTGGAGACACAAGTAGTGGCAATACCCTAACACCGCAAAGCCGAGGAAAGATGCTCTCCCAAGTGACACAAAGAAAATCCAAAGATCAGATGGCTGCATACCGATGAGGGAAGGAAATAGAAAAGATGAAAGAAAAAGATGATAAGAACAAAGAAGGAGCAAGACCGTAAATGTAAGAGGTGATCGAGAAAGAAAAAAGGCAGCAAGTGGAAGAACATCCAAGGATCAAAGCCTCGTAATCCCATTTCCACAAAGACCGCAAGTCAAGTGATGGAGGAGCGGGGGCCATAAGGTTTTGAAAACTTCCGTGCCGGAGATCGCATGCCTTACTGAAGTGGTAACCCGATGCCACTCTATGCAAAATTTCTCAAGGACACCGAGCAAGAAAAGAAAATAGTGTAGGAAGGAATAAGCACTCACGCTACTTATAGCAGAATTTAAAAGAACTACCAGTAAAGATGAAAGACCCAAGGAGCTTCACGATTCCTTTGTATCAATGTGAGGAATCAATTCCGTGAAGCTCTCTGTGACTCGTGAGCATCAATTCGATGCTCTTCACGCTAAGAAACTAAGCTCGGGGGGGAGCCTACTCCCACAACCGGCACTCTTCAACCTACAGATGATCGATGGTAAAACCCGATGAGTCATTGAAGATGTATCGGTCACTGTTGGGAAGTTTGTTTTCCCGCGAGACTTCATCATTCTCGAACATGGTTAAGATTCACAAGTACCCTCGTTATCGGGAAATAACTATCTTACCACTGAGTCGCTCCGATCGACATGCAAAAAGGAGTTCTTACCGAGGGTCAGAGAAGAAGTCACGCTTTAACTTGATCAAAGTATGCAAAATATAGACAGAGACAAGGAAAGTTGCAATGTAGCGCAGATTTTGTCTATACTTCCAACCCTTCGATGTTAACAATGATCAGAATTCGGGCTTTTTATCAATGAAAAAGCAGATGAATTCCCAAGATACCGAAGATGTCTATTCTCGAATTTCCATACGCTAGCTTTCATTCTTAGAAACTATGACAGCTTCAAGCAAACAAAAATGACAATGGGGAAAATATTGAAAAGAGGAAATTCATCAAGAAACCAGCTGCGTATGACTAGTTTTCAAAGAGTCGCACGCTATTTAAAGTATGCTACTTAGAATTACCAAAGAAAAACTAAAGGATCATTTCACCGCACTGATGCCGGTGGAACAAAGACGCTTCAAATACATAAGCATAAGTGAATCGCTACTGGGTCCAACAAGAGCCGGCGGTATCACCATCAATTCCAGACGCATAAGATTCTCTCGCTAGAAAGAGACTTCAAAACCATCTATGTAATTGTGCGAGATCAACTGATGGAAGCGGAAGCAATGTAAAGGAGGTACTCAAATTGTCAATGTCAGGTTTTATCTTATGCTATTTTCGCATGCATTCTCGTGAGCCCACCATGTGGTCTCCAAAGAGTGTGGGTTTACTGCGGGATCGAAATGAAAAATGAATTGATTCCAACAAGAAAGAAGATGATGAGGCATGTATTGATTACGTGAAGTTAAATTCAAGAACCATAAAAGATCATTTCCTTGCCTTCATTGATAAGATGTCGACAAAGTTAGCAAGACACCTCACTTTGTTTTCTCGATGGCAAATGATACAATCAGATTGCTGGTCGCGACCTCGAGGATCAAGAGAAGACCACATTCACATGCCCCTATGGTACCTTGCCTTCGTATGATGCCATTCGGGCTGGTGTAATGCTCCGTGCTCTACATTTCGTAGGTGTATGATGTCTATGTTCTCGTGATTGGGTTGTTATTATTGAAATTTTCATGGATGACTTCATCGTATGGATCCAAATTTCTTTGACGTCAATGTTTAAACAATCTGGAAATAGTAATTTCAAGATGCTAAGACAAATGTATCTAGCACCGACCGGGGAAAATGTCATTTTATGGTGACAAAGGTATCGTTTTCGGGGCATAAAATTTCGCGCATCGACTGTAGCGCGGGAATAATCCAGCAATCCATTATCAAAACTCGCGACCACCTACCGCCGCAGCCGGTGTTAAGCTTTATGTCGATTTTTACAGAGACTGGCTAAAGACTTTTCAAAAATAGCCAAACCACTATGCAGATTACTGGAAAAAGATACAAGGTTCAATTTATGACTTCGCAAGGATAAGCCAAGAAATCAAAATCGACAAGGCAAGCACCTATAATGGCCGCACTGCACGGGATCGTGGATTTGAAAATAACGCTATGGATGCCAAAGGATTTTGCCAGCTGAGCTGTCAGGGCAAAGAAAAGAGGAAGTATTCAGGCCATATACTATGCTGGGTATGACCTTCAATGAAGCACAAGAGAACTACTCAACAACTGAAAAGGAGATGCTAGCCATAGTATTTGCCAGGAAAAAATTTAGGCAATACATTTTAGATCCCATGTGGTAATCTACACTGACACGCAGCTAAATCAAATACTTGATGTCAAAAAAGGAAGCTAAGCCAAGATTGATAAGGGGTGGGTGTCATTATTATAGAGTTTGATTCGGGAAATCATGATGTGCGCGATGTGACAATGTGATAGCCGATCACTTGTCAAGAGTAGAAAGAAGCAAAGTGATGAAGAAGAAATGTGATAAGCAATGTAGAACTTCCCGGGATGAAAGCACTGTTTAAGGTTTCCTTCCAACTTCCCTGGTATGCTGATATTGTGAATTATCCGGCTTCATGGAGTAATGCCTTCGTAATTCGGGGCCACCAACGTAAGAGGAAACTCGTAACCGACATTGGTATTATATTCGGGATGACCCACTATTATTCAAAAGAGGTGCCGACATGATAATAAGCAAAGCATGTGTGCTGTAAAGTGAACAAGGCAAGATTTTAAATGAATGCCATGCATCACCATACGGACATTTTTTCTCGAGAAAGAACAATTTCACAAGATACTCCAATCAGATTTTATTGGCCCACTATCTTCGTGAGATTGTGCTGAAGGGGTTAAATTGTGTGATAGATGCCAAAAGATTGGAAATATCAAAGAATAGAACGAATGCCCTCGTGTGAGGTATTATGGTATGCCAAATTTTTGATACGTGGGAATAGATTTTACGGGATCTTCCACCATCATTTGGAAACCCACCAGTGAAGATTTGCTTCAGTCAGTTAAAGTTATATTCTGTCGTTAAAACATTAATGTTAATCCATAATGAGTTTCAGAAAAAAGAATATTTCGAAAGGCATTTGGAACACCCGTAACTATCATTAGTGATGGGGAACCCACTTTCGCAAACAAAATATTTGCAAAACTCATGAGCAGTGTACGGATCAAGATGTAACGAGTTTAATTTATCATCCCCGCACTAATGGATGCCAGAAATTTCCAATGTGGAGATCAAAAGAATACTTGAAAGATCTGCTGAGCTCAAGCAGAAGGATCGGGTCTTCCAAACTTGATGATACCTCAGGCTTACAGATCGCATACAAAACCCCCATCGAATGTCCCCATACAGAAGTTGTTTTCGCAACCATGTCATCTTACCTCAATTGGAATACAAGGCAATGTGGGCCATCAAGAAGTTGTAACCCCATTTTAAGGCCGCAAGTGGAAGAAAGATTGCCTTAACCGTCGAACTGAAGAATTGGTAGAAATGAAGCCTATGATAATGCTGTAATATACAAAGACAAGACAAAGAAAATGGCATGATCGAAAATTTTGAGAAAAGAGTTCAGAAAGTGTGGAACGTGTCTCATTGCTTAATTCTGGGGATCGAAATTGTTTCCAGGGAAATTAAAATCCAAATGGAGTGGGCCATACATAGTGGTGTCAAGTACTACATTTTGGAGTAAAGGACACCGAGGACCGGAGCAATGGGGAAGAATTTAAGGTCAACGGACAGAGGTTAAAGCATTACCTAAATAGGGAAGAGGAAAATGAAGAAATCCAACTGGTTCTTAAGGAAAAGAAGAAGTACCACAACAGCAAGTCCAGCTAAGGACTCAAACGAAAGCAAACTTAATGGGAGGCAACCCATAAGGATTTAATTTCGATTTTAAGTTTTGAAATTTTTTTTTCTTTAGTTGCTGAAAATTAGGTCAGATTTGTTTTTATATGATAGATTTACTTTAGAAATCAATTGTAGTTTAATTAGATTTTTCGAATATTATGTTGAGCTCTCGTAAGGTTTAAAGACATGAATGGCAAGGCACTCACAGGAACAATCCCAACAACTTGCAGAGAAGTCACAACATGAAAAGTGTGAGTAATCTTCCTAACCCAATTCTCGTAGATATACTCGAATTGGATTGTTAAAGCTTTGTCGAGATGCCTGAAGAGATGTCTAAAAGGGTTAGGAACAATAAGAGAATTCAAGGTCCTTGAGATCATTGAGTTAAGGCTTAGGTCGAGACAGAAAGGTTATGTCATGACATAAGTGATGTCGCGACAAAACATTGATGTCGTGACCTGTTTTGAAAGGGCAATTTGTGAGTATTGAAGGAAGAAGGTATATGTCGCGACACCACTGTGGAAGTCGCGATGCAGAATTAAGTTTCAAACGAAAATGATGTCGCGCAAATAAATCCCAACAAGCGGTAGGAAATAGTCGGGAATAAAAACATGAATAAAAAGGATGTCGCAACATGATAATCAAACAATTCCTAAAAATCTGATGTCGCGACAAACTTAGCATGTCGCGACATAAAAGAGTTTTTAATGCCATTAACTAACTTTAAAAGCCCTAAATTCAATGATCTCAAATAAAAGAGGCGAAATCAAGTCGCGACATGTTTTTAATGAAGCAATATCAAATTTCACAAACATTGATTGAATTGTGGTAATTGTTGGAAACTTTATCATTCACTCCAAACCACATAGCTATTCACCTTCTTCCTCCTTCGCCTCAACCCCTGAAACCCTAGCTTTCCAAACCTTTTGAAAAAGCTTTTCTTCCGTCAATGGTCGAAATTCCACCCCACTCCTAACCTAGACTGATTACGAGGGAACATGAACAACCGTAAGAAGAAACTCACAAGAAGAACACTTAGACGAGATTCGTCAGAAGAACAATCGAGGTGCCATTAGAAACACCCGAAGCTCCCAAGAACCCCAAGAAAGAGCGTAAAAGGAAAGGGAAAGGCGAGAAGAAGAAAAAGCAGAGGATTTCGGCCGACGGCTACATCCCAAAGTGGGAAAAAATATTATGCTAACAAGGGTTTGTCATGAGGAGATTCAAAACCCGGCATTCTTCAAGGAGACGACAGAAAGGTGAGAAGGTGGAGAGTCTCGCGCACACCAAAAATCAGTGGTACGCAAAGACTCAGAAGAGAGTTTTATTCAAATTCTGTGCTAAGGAAGGATGGAGCCGCTTTTTGTTAGAGGAGTCCTGGTTTCATATGAAGCTAAGGCCATCAACGAGGCCTACGGCATGGCAAAGCAGTACAAGCATGGTTCCAAATTCAAGAAACTGGGAAAACCGCATTTCGAAAGATCGCAAGAAGCTCACTAATGGTAAGGTGCGCTAAACCAAGGAGAAGGAAGGCCAAGAACATTGAACGTGGGAAGCCTCAGCTCCTGAGGAAGCGGCATGGTTTATTTCCTACTCAAGCTAGTTCCAAATAAAACACGTGTGCAATGCTGATTTAACAAGAAGCCGTGATGCCGTATGCCATCCTAAAAGGATACAAGATCAATGTAGGAGTTGCCATTGAAAATTCTATCATGAGGTATCGCGAATAAAAGAGGGCTTATTCCTCACCAAAGAACAATCATCGTCTAAGGTTCAAGGTCAAGGAAAGGAGTATGGGAATCAAGAAGAAGTACCTAAAGCTTCACCACTCCTTTCCGACAGAGTTAGCAAAGCGACCAAGAAACCGTAAGAAAAGCGGGTGGCCGTAGAGAAAAGAGATGAAACCCCCACCGAAAGACCGTAAAAGGAGACTCGTAGGTTGTCGATCAAGGAGCAGAGTACCTTAAAACTCACTCCGACAACAATGATTTCATTTTTGCGTGACAATGGAAAGGCGTGGATGAAGGCGTTTCAACAGACTTCTCCATTCCCTTAGCCGCTCCTCCGTGCGTAATGCAAATTTCCAACATGGAGAAAGCTCAAGGAGCACAAGAGAACAGCCGATAACGGAAGCTCTCAATGCCATGCAAAAGAGAATGGATGAAAGAGTATGATGAACCTACAAGAGAATTCAGAGAAGGCATCATGAAAAGAATTGAAAAGAAGAGACCAAAGACTTGATACAGAATAAAACAGCAAGAAAGAATGTCAGACTGAGCTACAAAGAAGAGACCAAGAATGGGAGAAGAGTCGAACGTAAGAGAGGAAATTAGAGGAGAAAAAATTTTAAAGCAGCAAGTGAAGAGCTTAAGAAAGAAACGGCTAAGAGATCACTAACTGCTACGTAAACTCAAACTAAGTCATGAAGCTTTTTATAACAATCAGTTTGAGCGTGATTCTCAACTCCTAACATTGATAAAGAAAAGAGATACAGAGCAAGAAGCCAAATTGGGGAGCAAATCAAGGGCTTCAAGTTCCTATACAAGCTCCTCATTGCATGATTTTGAAAACAAACTCATGATGTAGACAAAGCAAAAAGATACAGAGTCCTATAAAGTGTGGGTAAGAATGGTCGGAAAACTGATTTGACAACAATAATCTCTCCAAATTTTTAGGAGGTCAGACTCGAAACGAGAATACAATGAATGGCTCGGGGAAGAAAGATGAGTTGAACAAAAGGTTGATCTCTAATGAGATTTCAATGGGCGTTTTCCTCCTTCAAATCGAGAGGGAAACCAAGAAGAGAAAGGAAAGCAAAGAGAATTTAAAATTCCGAATTCCCAGCTCATTTAGGTACACTATCTAGATCCCCCAACATCTTGCTCCTCGGGTTATTTCAAAAGAAAAAAAATAGACCTTCTCCCCGCTCTAACCTTCCTTACTCCTCCTTATCCCATTTGAATTGTATCCAATCGTTGCAATTGAACCTGCAAATAAAATGAGAAATTTGAATTGAATTGTTGTGTTCTATTTTGAATCTGTTTGTTCAATGTTGTGTTGCTTGTGATGCATAGTCGGGGAAATTAAAGTATGATTTATTTCCAAGAATAAAATTACGATATGTCATAATGTCGAAATGAATGAAGCAATCGCCTAGAGTAAACTGAAAAACAACAAAAAGGCAGAACAAGGGCCAGTTGAATACAATTTCATTGAAACACAAAGTGCAAAAGTGATTTAAATTTAGCCAAGTAAGTCCAGAATAGAGGAAAGTAATGAAATTGAAGGAACAAAACATGTTTCGGTATCAGGTATGAACAATGAGTCAAGGAACCTCGCTGATACTAAAGAGGTTTAACTACTCATCAACAAAAATTAATCAAGGAACTCCAACGGTCAATAACAAAGAGGGCTAACCCGCATTCTAACTTGTTAGATTATTTATCGGAAGAATCCTGTGTGATACAAATTGACAAGAAATGATTTGTTACCTCGAAAGCTCGAGCTATTCAAGCTATCTCATTCTATATAAAGCATATACCTTAGTTCCGTAATTGAGCCAATCAAGCCTTATTTCTAAAAATCAGTTAATTTAAAACCCCAAACCTTCCAAAAGAATCAATCTTCCAGTAAAGAACCTGTGATTACCCAAGAACTGAAAGAGGAAGAAGGAAATCAAGTTTGGGGGAGGTTGTTTTTGAAGAACTCAAGGAGAAAAGACAGAAAAAGGGGAATGAAAGGAAAAGGGTCAAAAACAGAAATACAATAAAAAAGAAAAAAAAAAAAAAGTAGATGTTTTACCTCGCTTGCCTAATCTTCAACTATTAAGTTCTTAGGCGTTTCAACACCTAGTACCCTAATGCCATCTGGTATGGGGAGTTACTAACCCAAAAGTTCGCTAAGGATGTTAGAAAGCCTAAGAAGGTAAAACATTGCACTATCCCCGAATGGTGACAACAAAGGAAATTCCCCAAATAATTACAAATGAGAAATGGGAGCATACAGCTCGAATAGAAGAAATCATGAGATGTCCCAAAATGAAGTTTCGGGGAGTTTATTAAAGAAACTACAAGGAAAAGGCGTGAGGAGAAAGAAGAGAGAAAAAGTTCGGCACCTAAACCAAAAGTTCCTTTCTATCCTACTCCTTACCTGGGCCTAACATTACAAGCCCAAGCCCAAAAGACCGATTGATTCAAGGATGGAATTACCTACATTAGTGGAGATCAATACGAACAAATGTTTATGGAATTTGGAAAGGCAATAAATAGTAAAACTCGTGGAAGGACCTAGGGAGTTAAGTGAATAATTATGAAGATGAGAAGGAAAACAATTTATTTTTCAATTGTGATCCAATGATTATGTTGTTTGTAAAACAATTTCAACAGCTTTAGTTTTCAGGTACTATAAAGAGTAGAAACCAACTCGAACTGACTCAAGCTAGATGTGCGTAAAACAATACGTAATCATTGTATTTCAATAAATTGACTCACGCAAAATGTAATAGAAAATGTCCTTTTTGTTTGAGGACAAAACAAATTTTTCTTCTTTGTTTGCACAAGCAAAACTTTAAGTTGGGAGTTTGACAGCTTATGTCATCTATTTTGCCTCCTCCATTTTTTCTTCAATTTGATTTTTAATGTAAAAAGGAATAATTAAGATGCAGAAATATTAAGAAACTCACCAAATTTGTTATTTATGTGGGAGTATAAAAGAAAGAAGAAAATGCAGGAAAATGCAAAGAAATGGTGGAATAAAAATGTAAGAAGTGGTCAAGGTGAATGGAAACAAATGGTTAACGACATGCGCTGTCGCGACAAATCGCATTACGAGGTCGCTACATCGTGATAAGCTTAAGAAATAAGCAACTGGTCGCGCGATAGAATCACCGCATAAGCAACAGGATTAACCAGGTTAAGGGAATGATGTCGCGACAAGATCGCGGATGTCGCCGGTTGCGGCTGATGTCGCTAACGATGGAGGTCGCGACAAGAGAATCACCTTGAAGCAAGGCGATGTGTTTGTAGCGATGAGCCGGTTAACTCCGGTTGTCGCGACGTAGACCGTCGCTGATTAATCGAGCAACCAAGAAGCCTCCAAAGACAAAGCCGATGTCAATAAGCAAGAGATTGAGGTCGCGACATCATGAACGATCAGTTGAAGGCTGCAGAAGACTTGAGTTGATGTCGCGACAAGATATCGATGTCGCGACACCAGGCAAGACCAATTGAAACCTGCATAGCTATAAAGTGATGTCGCTATTAGTGATCGATGTCGCGACATCAAGACATCGGCCAAGGTCGTTGAGACGGTTAATGTCGCTGACGCGGAGATCGATGTCGCTAAGATAGACGATGTCGCGACAAGAGATCAATGTCGATGAACGTAAACACGGGCCAACCAACTTGGAATCCACAAAGACTGCATTGGAATTAGGCCCAACCGAGAAACCCTATAAATAAGCAAACATCCCAGATGAAAAGGCACACAAGGACAATGCATTTGAGAGGTCCGGGTAGTCATGCTCATTTTCTTTATTTTCTTTAGTTTTCTTTTCTTTTCTTTTTCTTTTCTTCAATGTCGATAGTTAGAGATTAGATTAGATTTATCGCTTCCTAGTTTTCGTTTTCTCGAATTGATGTTATACTTTCGAAAGCAAAATAATGTACAATCAATTCTATTCAAATTAATACCCGGATAATTTGAGATCCGCATGCATTTCGAATTCGAATTCTTCCAGCTTCCCACCAGGCCGTTTTCATGATCAGAGGAAAGTTGTAGTGTGTAATTCAGTAATTTAGAACCCAGCTTCCATTAAGTGAATGCTATAGTCAGAAATTATCTTTCCTGTAGTCGTTTCCAGCATCTTGTGAATTTCAGTTTATGAATTTACTTCTGGTTTTTGGGTTTAATGTTTTCTGGACTTCAATATCGCTTATACCCTCGTTTAAGATTTGTTTCATTGCTCGATTTCAAGGGGAGGTCCTCTCGAGGACACAGAGAAGACATTCCTAAGAGTTATGAACATTTCTTTGAAGGTATATTAACCTGCTATTAGAGATCTACTGAGCTTTGTAAGTTTACTTAGATAAATCCTCTTCTCACTTGAAATCAAGAACGAGTTGAACGAGTTAATTTAAACAAGCAAAGAGTTCACCTCAATTCTATACAGGCTCAATCCCGTGTTAGCCGAGATCTAATCAAGGAGAGGGTGATCTATTCTAATTTCGAGGAAGAGTAACCCGGAAGTTGTATATCCTTGTCGAATCGATGGGGAGCTAAGGTTTACAAATCCATAAAATGGGTATGAAGTACTGCGAAAGAAAATACCCGCATTAAGGAAATCCCTTTAAAAGTAGTTATCTCATTCCCCGTCTTCAGCACCGGGAAAAATTAGATAATGAAATGTGGAGTGGAGAGATCCAGCCTTATCGCTAAACGCCTTGGACGCATTTTAAACCCGAAATATTCAAGAAGTTTTATCGCATTAACTACGTGAATTGGTACTTCACTATAGCAAGATACTTGATGTGTCCTCCGAAAGATAATTATTCAAGGTCCATTTATTTTCTTAACTATTCTTTATTCTTTATTCTTATTATTCCGCTTATTTGATTGTTCATTTATTTTACTCGTGTTAGTATATAATTTCAAATTTTAAGCCGGACCCCAATTTTTTCTTTATGGTCCAAATAGTACTGAGTTTGAGAATGTAGTCGATTTAAAATTCTTGAGATCTCTGGATCGATATTCGACTTATATCCTTATTACTTGTCGACCAGGCACTTGCGTATATCGTGCCAAAAACCAAAATTGAAATGATTAACTCTAGGAGATTTTTGGTCTCAACAAGTTTTATGGTGCAGTTTCCGGGGATTAGACAATAGTCCTTTGGTAATTGTGCAACTAAATTTGTATATGCGTTTTGGTCGGTCAACATAAACTAAACCCAATAATGAAGGAAGTTGTTAGAAAGGAGGTCCTTAAATGTCTCAGTGCTGGATTCATCTCTGCCATCTCAGATAGTCCTTGGGTGAGCTTCTAGTAGACTAGAAATGATGAGTGTGTGTGTGTGCCAAATTTCTGACACAAATACCAAGAACTAGATCAATCCTCGGAAACAACGCTAAAAACTTGTTGGTAGACTAGAAATGATGAGTGTGTGTGTGTGTGTGTGCCAAATTTCTAACACAGCTACCAAGAACTAGATCAGTCCTCGGAAAGGGCGCCAAAAACTTGTTGGTAGACAAGATATGTAAAGACTATTTTCTGTTGTTATATATAATATTATGTAATTAAAACTCCTTTTGGTCTAAATCACTACAAGTGCATAGGTCATACAAGTAATAAAGTGGATTATAAGTCCAGATATCATTCCCACAGAGATTGGTGAGAAAATCTCAAGATGAACTACCCCTATTACTCAAGAAAATCACTATTTGAACCTCTAATTTGAAGATTTGAACAATCTAAAATAATTTAAAGGAAAGAATTTTTTTATACTGTTCTTTAATGAAAAAGAAATCTAATATAGTAGAATAAAAAAGTTCACTAAGTAGGAAATAAACACTGAAATTAGTATCAATACGAATACCTCAAACACAAATGCCAATGACCTGAACTCAGATCTATCCATGACAAGCAGCCCTAACAACCACTACACATTTCACTATTTAGCATACCATATTCCTAAATCAGGTCAATGGGTCTAAATGGTTACTTTTAGGATTTGATCCTCTTTAAGATTTGGTTGTTTTTCCTAAACCAGTACTTCGCAACCATCTCTTAGGACTAAAGATGACTTGCCCCCATAGACAAGGTAACACAAGTTTTCTCCAATGCAATTGGTACCTCAGTCTACAATTTATTAGAATTCTCTTTTTCCTTGATTAGAATCTATGGTAACACGGGATCAAGATTATTCTGCCAATTTGAGATGAGACCTCTAAATATTAAACTGATAAATCAGTAGGTGGTCCTTATGCCTCTGGAACACACTTCTGCTATCACCAAGAAGAGAACCTTGAAGTCAGAGGTTAGAACATCACCTGTAATGCACTAGAATGAAACTCGGAGTACATTAGTTCAAGGATACGCTTCAATATACCCCAAGTTGGCCTCGTCTCGTGCATCCATCTTCTCGTGTCACTTAGAGGGATCCTGGAAATCAGAGCACAAATATAGTTCTTTTTGGGTATAAAACTCTGATATTCAGAACAACTCATTACAAGAGCAATACAAATCCCTTCCTAGAGGGAGCTTATCCTTCCATAACTGGATCACAAATGAGAATGACTAGTTGATCAAATAAATTCATTGAAATTGTAATCAAACTGAATAAACTGAATTCCAAAACAATTTCAAAACTCCACTTGAATTCAGATAGAAATGAAACTCAACATACAATGATCTCAGCTCCACATTTAAGCTCAAATCGACTATTCTAATCCTAACAAAAAGAAAAATAAATCTAGAAAATAAAATAAAATAAAACGAAAATAAAAAGAAAAATATATGCAAAAGAGACTTCAGCTCCTCTAAAAAGCTCAAAAACTGGCTAAAAGGTTGCGCACTCCACCCTAGGAGCTTCTATTTATAGGCCCCATCATTGGGCCTTAAAAACAAGGAGAAAAACATGGACTTTGAAAAGCCTAAAATTTTTGCCCTAGTCGCGCTGATGTCGCGACATTGCTGCTATGATGTTGTGGCTAAACTTTCGATGTCACAACTTTGCATGTTGATGTCAAGTCTTTGACTTTTTCTTGTCCATACAATGTCACAACTTTGAATGTCAATGTCGCAACATTGCTCTGATGTCACCACCGATGTCGAGAAATTGAAATTGGTGTCTTTACTCTTACAACCTTGTTATGATGTCGCGACATTGCTCTTTTCTCTTCTGCTCACTTCAACTGATGTCGCGAAATTAAAGTTGATCTCGCGACATTGAAATTATGTTATGATGCCTTCAGCCAATGTCGCGACTCTAGTTACCCGATGTCACGACATTCCTCTGCATATGTTGCAACTTGACTGCTTTTGTTGATGTCGATGCCGCGACATTCTTCATCCGGTGTCACGACTCTAACGTGATGTCGCAACATTTTTTAGCTAATGTCGCGACATTGCATTTTTGCTCACCTTTTTATGCTTTTCTATTGATTTTTGCTTTTTTTTTTCTTTAAATTTATGAAAAACACAAATTTGGGTGAAGACTCTCTAATCTTGCATTGAATTGAACTTTTAAGCCTCAAATATATATATAAAAAAAAGGCTTTAAAAATATATGAGTTTTAGACTCATCAAACTCCCTCAAACTTAAAGTTTTGCTTGTCCTTAAGCAAAGAAAAGACTCATTATTTGTCCTCAAACAATTAAAATTGATTTTTAAGGACATTTTTCTCATTTCAATTATCTTCTCAGTCACATCAACAATTTGGATTCAGTGAGATGTCAATTGTGATATCAATTCCGAATAAGTTTCCATTTATGAATCCTAAAGATTTTCAATGTAGGACTATTCCACAGCGTAAAATCTACAGATCAGAACAAATACGCTCACCTCCTCGAAGTGAGTGTGTGCTAGTCTTCCCTTTATGACAGATTTGCAAGTTAGGTGGCCTTATGAGACATACTGTAATAGAATGGTAGTCTCTTCAAAGTGACTTAGGTCTCATAGGCTTGTTGGTCATATTACTTTCCACTAATGTAGGCATAACACAACCCTCAAGATCAAATAGGTCTTTGTGCTTCGTAATTTATGGCTAGGTACTAGAAAACTGCATTATTTAAGGTTCAAGTTTACCCGTAGACCGCATATTTTCAACATCTCCGCTTCTAATCGTCATCCTTTCTTTTCTATTTAGAACTTTTTTTTAAAAAGTACCCCCAAACTTGCTTTGGTGCATTTTTTTTTTACATGTTTTCCGCTGTGGCTTTTTTCTTCCTCCACTTTATGTTTCAAACTCAGTTTCTCCAATTCAAAAGCTTTTGTCTTTTCATTTCCTTCAAGGTTAGGAATGGTGCAATGTTTTGCCTTTTTAAGCTTTCTACCACCTCTTAACAAGCTTTGGGTCAGCAACTCCCATGTCATTTGACATTAGGGTGCTAGGTGTAGAACACCCCTAAAGACTTAATTGCTCAAGGGAGGAAGGCTACAAGGAAAAACACATCCCTCCTTAAAACTGGCATATTTTCATCGTCTCAATTTGTTGTTGTGCACCTCTTTTTGGACATCTTTCTCAATTGCTTTTCCTTCCACATCCTTAATTCTCACCCTTCTTCACATTTCAAAATATGTACTCCCCCAAACTTGTCCTCTTGATCACTTTTTTTCTCAAGACTTATCTTGCGCTTGGGCAAACTAAGGGTTCTTACCTAAAAATAAATAAAGAAGGGTTAAGGTTTTCTATGTGGTTGATGATGAAACTCAGCATTAGGCTCAAATAATGTACTAAGGTATATGCATATAAGCATATCATAGGGTAAGCCAGAAAGGTCAAACTGGCCCAAGGATGGTCAATCATTTATTGGTCAGGATGCCTAAGTGATTCTCACCCATGAATAATAATCTAACAAGTTCTAGGACCTTTGAGACTAAATATTTAGTAACCTATAAGGTGTTCTAACCCGCGTAATTAGTTTTCAAGGTACTAATCTATGTGCCTGCTTTTTCGCCATTCGAACTGCATCGCTCAATCAACTAGAATCATCATCCGATTATCACTGGTCAATTTCGCCTTTAGAATCTAAAATCTCAACCTATTTGTCATTGACATCACAACTTTCAATCTTGTTCCACTTACTCTAAGCAGATGACTGTGCTCTTATACAATTCAACAGTTCATTTTGATTTACCAATTCAATTCATTCCATCAACAATAATAGCACAAGCAACTCAACACATTCTCCCAATTCAACTAAACAAGCAATCACAACTTTCATCATTTAGAAATTGTACAAAAATGCAAAAATATTCAACCAAAACACAATTCTGCATAACTTTCAGAAACTCGGTTTTTCTCATTTTCAGATTCCCAGTTTTCCTGTCTAATCAGCTCAAACACTGATATTTCAACCTTTTATCATTTTAGCTCAGTAATTCAATTCATTCAATACAACTAAAATCTCGATTATTTATTCAAGCAATCCACAAATTCAAAATTGATCCTTCTTTACATATCACAAAATATAAAATAAACAGGAAATAAGAAGAAGATGATGAGAATAGAAAAATCATAACTGCACACAAATTTTAGAAACTGAATTTTCATTTATCATGTTAATTACAAGAAACTGAATTACAAAGAGAGAGAGAGCGAATTGGTTCATTTCTTTTTCCCATGCTAGGATTTGAAGGTTTTGAGGTTGACTGGTTCATACCGATAACCAGCTTGAGATGGTGTGAAGTTAAAGATAAAGGATGAGGGTTTTTCAGTTGTTCCGTCTCCTTGGAGCTGGTTTGTCTTCCATTCCAGCATCCTAGCATTAGACCTTATCATCTCATTTTGTCTTCCCCCAATAGAATTGAGAGAACCCTCAAACTCACCTTAGTATCATATATCTTATCATGTCGGAGTTAACCATGCTCCAGCCTCACCACAGCCTTCTCCCTGTAGTTTAGGGAGGCTTCCATATCCTCATCCCTTTTCTGGATGGTGTCCCTTATCTCTTTTTGGTGCTCCTTGGTACAAGGCACCAAAGAATCACCAGAGCATGTTCTTTCTCCATCTCTTTCTCTCTCTCACCCCAGGATCTTCAGTGAGTCTGGCGATCCCATCGCCATTGATAAAGACTTTCCTGTTCCTTTGAACCTCAAACTCTCCTCACCCATTTCCTTCGTTAGCCAACTCCTCTCTCCATTCTTCATCTCTTTGCTGGAGGAGTGCTGCTAGAGTGTTCTCTCTCTTATTTATTTAGTCTTCGAGGTGGTTGTCTCTCCACCTCAATTCCTCTCTCACCTGCTCATCCCTCTCCCTCATTTCTTTTTTCATCTCTTTCAATAGGGATAGCAGTTCAGAGGTGCTTCTTTCTTCCACATACCAAGGCTTTTCCTCTTTCTTCAATTCTAGTTAGAGCCGGGCGGTCCCCAGTTCAGTAGCAGCGGAGAGCACTAGCCTCGAATACGCCACAATCCCCCTCTCTTCATCGCTAGCTCCTTTAGACACAAATGTAGGAGCCGGCTCCTTTGCCCCTAATTGCTTTCTGCCATCTTCTTTCTAGTGGGCTTTCTCTTCTCTTTCCCTCCTCACTCTACTCAAGCCTCGAGGACTCAAGAAGAGGGAGAGGAGAGGCCTCGGGGTTCCTCTTCCTCCTTCATCGACCACACCCCTTTGATGCACGTAAGTGTGATCAAAGAGGGTAGGGAATGTTTTTTTGAAAATTTTCCTTAAGTGAAGTTCCAGATGGACTTTCACAATTTTCCCCACACTCAGTGCATAGCCCTTAACCAATGCATACAAGAGTATTGCATGGTCTTATCTCACAGTTAAGACATGCTTGGAGGGCTTAAGCATTGAGTTCACCAAGTAGAACCATACCTTATTGACTTCGGTTAGGTCCCCTTTGTTAATGAAGGCTTTTGAGATTGTCCTTATTCTCTACCATCGTCTCGCCATCCGTGAGCTCTAGACTCTTTGAAGTCGGGGTTCTTTCG
Organism: Tetrastigma voinierianum; assembly: GCA_016808115.1. Lineage (NCBI taxonomy): Eukaryota > Viridiplantae > Streptophyta > Magnoliopsida > Vitales > Vitaceae > Tetrastigma > Tetrastigma voinierianum. The sequence goes on along the minus strand of JAEQBH010000134.1, from coordinate 613,178 downwards.
AGCCGTCATACTCTAAGACAAAGATCCATATTCCCTGAGTCCAAACAATGAGATGACCTTTCTCCAAAAGGGACCTTATCTCCCGCGACATAGCATGTCGCTTCTTCTCTCTCTCAAAGTTGTATAAAACCCTTCACTAAGGCTCCTTCCTCGCCCCTCGCTCCAAATGTCGCACGCCAGCCCCATCATCTTCTTTCTACTTCCTCCTTGAAGGGTGTAACTAGTTCCTTGAATCCTCTCTCCTCGATGAACCCCTTATTGGCGAGACTCTTCTTGAAAGCCTCATTCCCTTTTCTCGTCTAAAGAAAAACCATGGCTTTCTCCCGCCAACTTCCACCCTCGCCTTCCCCACGCCTTCCACAGAAACGCCTAGTTTTCGCTTGTTCTAGCTTCTTCTTCTTAGCTACACATCCTCCATAATGTTCTCAACAACCTCGTCTAGGTGGGAGAGCTAGGGCTAGACATTTTTCTTGGTTTTGAAAATGGAGGGTGAACGGTTTAGGGGTCAGGAAGTTGAAGAATTTGGTTTGGATTTGAAAATTTTCACTAATTGTTCTTTTAAATAGGGAGGCTACCCTAAGTGCGATGTCGTGATGCTGAAGAAATGTTACGACATTAACTAAAATTTTTAAGTAATTTAACCTAATGTCGCGACATTAGGGTTGCAATGTCGTGACTCTGCCTTGATGTCGAGACATTGGAAAAAAATTTGGGTTGATGTCGCGACATTGATTAGAATGTCACTACATTGTAGTGTCGATGTCATGACATTGGAAAAAATTTTGGGTTGATGTCGCGACATTAAGAATGCAATTTACTCAATCTAATTCCTGCTTATTTTCCTCACTTTCATTCATTCAACATAATCAATTCAAGAAATTTTCAGAAAATCATTCACATATATATCAATGAAAAGAAGATTTACATCTTAGAAATTCACAGCTATTTAATTGATTAAACCTAACTAAATTAAACTAAGAAAAATCAAAGAACTTCAATCAATAAAAAAAATTCAAAAAAAAAAAAAAAACTAGAACTGAAAGGAAATAATAGTAAACAAAATTTAAAAGAAGAAAACAATTGGAAAATTCTCAAAGTGATTTTCTTGAAGCTCAAATTTGAATTTGTCAATCTTTAGCAAGCATTCCTGATTCTGAAGGATTTTCCACTGAAATTCAACACTAAAAACAAAAATATATGGGTTGCCTCCCAATAGCTACTCAATTTATTGTCTTTAGCTGGACATGGCTGCAATATACTCTTTTTTTAGCAATCTCTTCAACAATTCTACTTTAAGATTATCTTCATTAATAACGTTTCCTAGATAATGTTTCAGTCTTTGGTTATTCACTTTAAACTCATTCCTTGAATTTGTTCTAAGTGTCACTGCTCCAAAAGGTGTTGTTGCAATCACTGTGTAAGGACCACTCCATCTAGACCTTAGCTTTCCTGGAAGTAATCTAAGCCTGGAGTAGTATAGTAGGACTAGCTTTGTAACATCCCGAAATATACCCTACCGCCGACATTGCTTAGTGGTATTTTGTAAGAGACTTGAATGTTTCGTAATTGAAATGCGTAAACATGGCAATTAGAAAACCCTAAGATTTTATGAAGAATTAAGGACAAAATTGTAATTTGTCCAAAAAGGGGCTTAAAAGTCATAGTTGATGAGAATAGAGGCCAAAATACAATTTTGGGAACTTGGAATACAAATAGTCAAAAATGGAAGACCAAAAAGCAAATAAAGCAAATTAACCCAAAAATGGGTTTTTGGAGGGCCAAACATGGGATTTAAAGACCAAAATTGGTCTCCATTTTGGGGAGAGCTCAAAAACGGATGGGAGAAGGAGAGAAGAAGAGGAAGAGGAAGAGAAGAAGAAGAGAAGAGAAGAGGAAAGCCAAGCCAAAAAGGTATGGAAACTACTTTGAGTATGGATTTTGTATGGATCACATGGATTTTGTATGGGATTCTAGAAAAGTTTATGAGTTCCAAATCTGGGGTTTTTTGGGGATTTCTTCCTAATCAAAGATTTTATTGAAGGTGGTTGGAAAACTCTAAATGGCCCAAGATAAGTATGAAATCCTCCTTAAGGATTGATACATGTTAAATAACAAGTACTGAGCTAGGTTTAGAATAACCCTAAATAATTATTATGTTTGATTTGTGTATGGGTTAGACCCATATTAGAATGATTTCAAGGAATTCATGAAAGAGTTTTGAAGAAAGACATGTAATTGAAAGATGAACCGACAGAAAAAAAGATTATAAGGTGAATTTGAAATGGTTTTGATGTGTGTTTGAAGTGTAGAGCTGATTGGGTATCAAAATATGGAAAATGGGTGAAAAACACACATTTTGGGCAATTTTTCAGACATGTACCGGTACACCCCGAACCTATATACCGGTACACTTTGTGTTCTGGTATTTTGTCAAGGTGTGTACCGGGCACAGTTAGACGTGTACCCAGACACCCTCGTTCGTCTCCCGCTTCGACCCGCTTTTGTATTTTGGCCATAACTTCCTCATTTCTTATCCGATTTGAGTGATTCAAGTGGCCAATTAAAATAGACTTCAAGAAAAATCAAACATAAATAAATAGGAATCGTCAAATTCTGATCCTAAGTGGCCTAAAAATTCACTCAAAGTGGGACTATGTACAAGCCAAATTCTGGTTCCAGCTTTGAACATAGAGGTCCCAAGTTGTTTTGACGTATCTCTGAGTTTCTAAGGTTCGAATTGGGTGATTCCAGTTGGAGAAGAACCCTCAGCACCTTAGCTTTAAAAGAGTACAAAGAGATAGTGTCAAATATGGAGTTAAGACCCCGGAAAAATTAGTAGTACAAACTGTTCCCTGTGTAATCCGGGTAAACCGACTAGTTTGGCATGAAAATGCCATAACTTTAGTTTGGATGATCCGATTGGATTGATTCCAATTCCTAAGTAAAGTAGATTCATAGAGGAATAAGAATATATGAAGGAGGTGTGATTTCATAGACATCATACTTCACAAGAATATGAAGTGCCATGTGTAATAGGCTTGAAACAAGGAAAATGTAGAAAATGAATATATGAATAAGTACACATGAATGAGTATACGTGAATGAGTATAAGTAAATGAATATATGAATGAGTATACATGAATGAGTATATGAAATGAGCACATGATTGAATATGTAAATTAGTATATGAATGAGTATACGTAAATGAGCATATGAATGAGTACACGTGAATGAGTATACGTGACTGAATATATGAATAAGTATACATGAATAAGTATACATGCATGAGTATACATGAATGAGTATACGTGAAATAGTATATGAATTAGTATATGAATGAGTATACGTAAATGAGCATATGAATGAGTACACGTGAATGAGTATACGTGAATGAATATATGAATAAGTATACATGAATAAGTATACATGAATGAGTATACATGAATGAGTATACGTGAAATAGTATATGAATTAGTATATGAATGAGTATACGTAAATGAGCATATGAATGAGTACACGTGAATGAGTATACATGAATGAGTATACGTGAAATAGTATATGAATTAGTATATGAATGAGTATACGTAAATGAGCATATGAATGAGTACACGTGAATGAGTATACGTGAATGAATATATGAATAAGTATACATGAATGAGTATACATGAATGAGTATACGTGAATAAGTATATGAATGAGTATATATAAATGATCACATGAATGAGTATGTGATTGAGTATATCTTTGAAAAGATAATACGAAAGTGAATATGGAATTGATATGTGATATTTGAAAACCGAATGAATGTGAATGATATTAAGGATCTGATTCATCAAACTAACCGCCATAAATGTGAATAAAGAGAGTGAATAAGGAAACAAATGTGATATTCAAAACCGACGAACATAAATAATAATAAAGATGGGATTCATCAATCGGAATCAGTCAGAATGTGAATTGAATGATATATCGAATGAACCGTCCGACGGATGCACTAACTCCAAGATCTCACGTAAGGGGCACCCCTAAATCATCCAATGTCCCACTTTCGCGGATGCACCACCCATCCGTCATGATGGCGTATGGCATTGAAGAAATGTCCCACTTGGCGATGCACCAATTCCAAGATTCGCCTTGATGGCGTATGGCATTTAATTGATACCACGTTGAGATGCATCAAACTAGCATCCGCCATGATGGGAGATTGAACCGGTCAATTGATACCACGTGTCGGATGTGCTAAACGGCATCCGGCCATGATGGGAGATTGAACCAATGATTGATACCACGTGCCTGGGATGTACCAAACGTAAAACCGGCCATGATGGGAGACCGAATATGATACCACATGCCCGATGTATCAAACAAAGATCCGCATGATGGGAGATTGAACCGGTCAATTGATACCACGTGCCTGATGTACCAAACTAAGATCCGTCATGATGGGAGATTGAACCGAATAATTGATACCACATGTCGGGGTGCACCAAACAACATCCGTCATGATGGGAGACAGAATAATCGATACCACATGTCGGGGTGCACCAAACAGCATCCGTCATGATAGGAGACCGAATTGTAAAATGTGTAGGCACATTACCAAAATGATAATAAGGGCGGGATTCATTAAACGGAATCCGTCATAAATGTGAATTGAATAGTCAAAGTGAAATGACTAACATTGACGAGTGTAAATGAGATTTTTATGTATATGCTTAAATCTCATAAATTGAAATGTGAATTGAATTATTGCATTGAAAATATATGTTGTGATATGATAAATGATATGTAAAATGAAAGCATGCGAAATGAATAAAGATGAGTATACGTGGTATAAAGGCATTATTTTGTAAATCCATTTTGTTAGGGTGAGTGTTATGGGTCTTTTTGAATTTGTAAGTGGCTATGGATTGTTCGAAAGAAGTGTGTGACGCCCCTTACCCGAATCTAACCCGCTTGGCTGATTCGACCGAGTCCGGATGCCACCAAAATCACTCAAAATTACTCAAAATCATATCTGCGAAGCGACATTTAAATCGGGCATAAACATTTACATTTAACAAAATCCATTTACAATGTAGGCATCCAAGCCTTTTTCAAAATGATTTACAAAATAGATGTTCAAGATTCAAATTGTTTATACAAAATATCCATATCAAAAAGAACACATGAAATGAGTGCACATGCTCTGAAAGCATACCCGAGATTTCTTCTTTATGACTCGACGCTCCTCGATCTGGGTCCGCTATCGATCACTATCTATCACTCTAGCACGGCATTGGTAAACAATACGCTAAGCATTTTCATGCTTAAGTGTTCTATACAACCATTCCTCGCTTCCAAATAAATCAATTTATGCAATTTAATAATTCGAACTTTCAATCATTCGATGATCAATATAAATACATTACATTATACTGTTATATATATACAATAAATTATAGTTCATCGATCATCCCATAAATACATTTTCATAATCAATATTTCACAATCTCAAATCAATTCAAATATTCTCACAAATTCAATTTAGTTCGACATTCACAATTCAATTCTCGAAAATCAATTCAAGACGAAAATAAATTCGCTTATGCCAATCAACTCTAGCTCAATCACTCGCTTATGCCAATCAATTCTATGCCCATCAACGCTTATGCCCTTAACGACTTAACCTATGCCCGATATACGTGATATCGTAGTCACCGCACTCCGCCCGCAGGCCGCAGGTCGGTATCACATGGTTTTATGCTAACACGCACGGCCCCGGGCTGGTCGACCGTTATAAACAATCAAATAGTGAACACTACCGATACGGCCCGCTGGCCGCTGATCCGAAAGGACACACATCAATAGTTCGCAAGATCGCTATTCGACCCTATTGATATACCTTCCCAATTCCATCTTAATACAAATAAAACGTTAACATTCTATTAAGGGCGTTCAAATCCTTTATAGCAAAATATAGTACAATATGTACGCCAGATAAACAATTATTTTCAATAATCATCATGAAATTTTATATAAAATATTTCACAATCACTTTTCAAATCAATTAAATCAATTCAATATGCTTGTAACAACATGCAAAAACTTGAAACCCAGGAATAGAGTTGGTAGAACAAACCCAAAATAGTTTGCACTTTGATTCCAATCCTTGAATCTCAATAACGCTTTCGCTTTTCCTCCTCAAGCCGTCCCTATTCCAAACCATTAAAGAACAATATTATTCAAGTGTACTAGTGGTTTTGTTGGGGATTACTTTATTAATATGAGTTCCAATTTAAACATTCTATAAAATAGATGGATTCTCGACCACTCAAGTTTCCATAGAGTGCAAGAACACTCGACCTGAGTTCTGACTAGGTGTTAGGACCTTCCGAAGTCGGAGGTCATACACACCAACTCGAACCGACGAGCGTATCTAACTGGACGAGCTTGTCTACCACCCGGCGTCAAACATCTTCTATACTCCTCAGGAATATTAATGTATTCGACCAATGGGCCGATACAGTCCAAGAACACCCAAATCTAAAGTTAAACGAATGAGATATGACCTTCCGAAGTTGAGGTCATGTAGTCAACTTTGGACGAAGCCGAATTCGAATCGACGAAAGGCACTGAAGTGACGAGCTCAGTAAAACACCTCGGTCTGACATCTAACATCCTCCTCAGGCATATGAATGTATTCTTGACTCCATGGGCTTTCCATAGAGTCCAAGAACACCAAAATCGGAGTTCAAACGAAGGAGATATGACCTTCCGAAGTTGGAAGTCATGCGTAGTCAACTTTGACGAGTCGATTCGAACCGACGAGCACCGCTTGACTCCACCACCGCTTGATCGACCACCGCTGATTTAATCACTACTCGACGACCACCGTTGATCTACCACCGCTGACAACCACCGTTGGATCGACCAATTATTTGACGACCACCCTTGACTAATAATCGCTTCGACGATCACCGCTTGAAGACCACCGTTTGACGACCACCGCTTGACTAATAATTACTGACCACCACGTTTGACGACACCGCTTGGACGACCAATGTTGGATCGAATTCTGCCACCGACCGGTTTGACGCACCACCGACCCATTTGACTGCTTCAGAGTAAAAAGACTATAACTTGGCTCAGAAGTCCGAATTAAGAAATTCAAAGCCTAACATCGTCTATTGATGTGGCCAATTTCAATGCAGGCTGACTTTACCGCCAAATTCCCTTTATTTTGATCCAAAACCGTTCTAAGGTACCGAGACTCGAATCGACAAACTCCGATCCCACTGCATTTAGGCCGGGCTGACCTCATTAAAGGACTACAAATTAGTCTACAGAGGTCCAAATCGAGAAATTAAAAGTCCCAACATCAAGCTAATCGATGTGGATACACCACTAGAAGGACGCACTACCACTCTCACTGCACTCAAAATCAGCTCTGCTGTTCCACGAAGGCGCACTACCACAATGTGCAGCTTCCCATGGCGTTTAAAATGCAACCAAACTTTCCCTATATTGTGATGTAACCACCAACAATCCTAGTAGAAGAAGACCAAGTAGGAGAAGACCCACCATGGAGTTTGTCGAAAGTCCCCTGCTCCGGTCTCTACTTGTAGCTCTTGTCACTAGGAAGGACTTCCCTTCGTGTTTCACGGAGACCTATGGTCCGATCGCTGAAAATCTAGAGAGAAGGTGGGAGTTTCCTCTCTAACTTTCCCTTTTCTGGCTTTTTTCTTTTCTTATGGATCACTCTTAATCGTGTGACTTTAAAAAGGAGGAAGCTTCCTCCTTCCTACATGCCATGTCATTTCCTTGATTTTTTCCTTTTACTCATTTATTTCTCCTAATATCACTTAGACATATAAACTTATTTACAATTGACCCGTCCCCATTTACAATTTCCTATATTTTCTCTTTTCACTTGCTCATTTCCTGACCAACAATCATCTAATCAATATTAAAATAAATAAAATTCCAAAATACCTAAGTTGGCTCAATTATGTCTCTAATATATAATAATTTTTATTATAAAATTTTAGGGTATTTTCGGGGAATACAAACTCTCCCCACTTAATAAAATTTCGTCCCTCAAATTGCCTTTAGTCAAACAACATGATATCATGATCGCATCGCTTCCACACCCTCTCCCAAGTGGCTTCTTCCAGCCTTATGGTTTCTCCACAGCACCTTGACTAACTAATCTTCTTATCTGCACTTTCACTTCACAAAATCTTTAATCGCTCTTTCTTCATGTCAAACTGCCACCAATTGTTCCCAAGAGTTCACATGTGGATTCCGGGTCCGACGGCACTCCGTAGCATGGACACGTGAAACACATCATGGATCTTTTCCAAGTCCGGAGGTAATGCCAATCTGTATGCCACTAGTCCCACTTTCTCAATCACTTCATAGGGGCCAATAAATCTAGGGCTCAACTTGCCCTTTTTCCCAAATCTCATCACCTTCTTCCAAGGCGATACTTTCAAAAACACTTTTTCGCCGATCTCATATCGAATGATCTTTCTTTCTGTTGCCTGCATATGATTTCTCGCTTCATCGTTGGCCACCTTCAATCTCTCTCTCTCTAATCATTTTCACTTTTCATTTCCTTTGTATCAAGTCAAGCCAATCACTTTCTTTTCACTGACTCCGTCCAACACAATGGTGTTCTAAGCATTTTCCCATATAAAGCCTCATAAGGCGCCATTCCAATACTTGATTGGAACCTGTTGTACACAAATTCAACTAAAGCAATGTCGATCCCAACTACCCTCAAGGTCGAGATCACACACTCCTAACATATCTTCCGTAATCCGGATCACTCTCTCGCATTTTCCATCCGTTCAGGGGCAGGAACGTCAGATCAAATTCAGTCACAGGCCCAAGGCCTCTGTTCTTCTCCCTGCAACTAAGCAAACCCTGACCGGGTCCGAAATAATGGATATAGAACTATGTAACCGAACTATTTCCTCGACATACGTACCGCTAGCTTGTCAAGGAATAGTCCGCTCTCAACGGGTAGGAAGTGAGCCGACTTAGTTAATCGATTCACACGACCCAAACTGAAGGTGCCTTCCCTCACAATGGTAACCCAACCAAAAAATCCATCGTGATTCGGTCCCATTTCCACCCTACTCTAATAGGCCGCACATCCCATGAACTTGATGTTCGGGGCTTTACTTTGACACACCAAACACTTGGCTACAAATTTCGACACACTTTTCATCCCTGACCACCGTAATGACATTTTTAAATTCGCCACATCTTTGTGCTACCGATAGCAAAAGATCCACTATGTGCCTCTTCAAGTACTGATTAACATTACAAGCCGGGTACACAAACCCGATCCTTATAATACAACACTCCATTTTCAAGCCACTGCGGAACTCGGGCTCCTTACCATTTAATCGATTTATTATGGAAACAATTTTCTCTTCTTTCCTTTGTGCCTCTAGCACTTGGATTCAACAAACCGGTCTCGCTATCGCCCGCCACTACGCACCATCATCATATAATGACAAATGTGGGCATTCAACGCCAAAGCCGCTTCAGATGACTTCTACTAAAGCGTCTACCACTACATTGGCCTTTCCAGATAATCAATTACGCGCCATAATCTTTTATCGCCCATCCATCTCCGTTGCCTCAAGTTAAGCTTTCTCACGTGAGGGCAAATACTAAGACTCTTATGATCGCGTAGATGAAACACTTCTCTCCATACAAATAATGTTCCAAATTCTCAAATAAGAAATACAATTGCGCCAATTCCAAATCATGCGTGGGGTAGTTCCTTTCATGCGGCTTCAACTCCGGCTCAAGCATACAGCTACCACTTTTTACCCTTCGCATTAGGACACATCCAAGTCCATTTAGCGAGACGCATCACTAAAAATCCATATATCTCTACCGCCGGTCATTGAGTAAGAACCGAGCCTCCTAAGAATGCTTCACCTATCGAAACTTCTTTGACATTTTTCACCCATTCATACTCATACTTTTCCTGTGAGCAATTCGCCATCTGGCCGCAGCCATAGAAACCCCTCAACGAATCTTCGTAGTATCCCGCTAGTCCCGGGAAACTACGCACTGCACATTTCTAGGTGGCTTCCATTCAACAACCACTTCTATTTTCTTTTGGATCTACTGATTCCTTCTTTCGATACTATACGCCCAAGAAAGCGACAATTCATTCTTCCAAAACTCACACTTGCTCGCTTGCATACACCGCCTTTTCTCAAAGTCTCTAACACTACTCTAAGGTGTGTGTCATGACTATCCTGACCTTTTGAATAATAAGCAATGCTCGCCTATGAACACTACGACAAACCGATCCACATACCTATCGAAAACACGATTCATTAGGTCCATGAACGCCGAGCATTTTGTCAATCCAAACTAAGATTATTAAGCGAACTCATAATGTCCATATCGCGGCCCCAACGCCGTCTTATGCACATCGACATCTTAATTCTCAACTGATGGTACCCATATCGCAAGTCACCTTGAAAAGATACTGCGACCTTTTAATCGGGTCAAACAAATCACTTCGGGTAATCTGACATTATTTTTTATCGTTAACTTGTTCCCGCTTGTTCAGGATCAATACATAGCCGAAGTGTACCCTCTTTCTTTTTAACAAAAGCACGGGAGCTCCCCATGGTGATACACTTGGTCTAATAAACCCTTTTTCTAGTAGTTCTTGCAACTGCAATTTCAATTCCTTTAGCTCTAGTGGAGCCATTCTGTACGGTGTAATGGATGCCTGCGGTGGCACTGCACAACAACGTCAATAGCAAACTCAATCTCCCTATGTGGGGGCAATCCTAGTAACTCTTCCGGAAACACGTCCGGAAAGTCGCTAACAGTAGGGATATCGGATACACTAGGCCTTGCCTTTACCGTATCAATCACATAAGCCGGGCAGCTCTCACATCCTTCCGTACCATCATCAATAGCGGGCGCGCATATCACATTAGATAGATTCACCCTCCTCACCTGAAGGTTACTCATCTTCATTCTGTCTTTAAGGTTACTCTTTTTCATTTTACACCACTATTATACTGATGCCTGACAACCTCAGTCCATCCCCAATATCACATCAAACTCCCCAAGGATAACTCAATCAAATCTCCCAGTACCATACTCTCAGATTACTGGGACAATCTCTATAGACCTGCTCAATAATAACACTATGGCCAAGCTTGCTCGTCACCAAGATGTCATACTTCCGCCACTTCTGGCACTTATCAGGTTGGGTATTTCTGTCAAGACATGTATGAATGAGTCGATCCCGATCTATCAATGCATGCATAATAGTATCAAAGATAGTAAAAATTACCGACTATCACATCCGGAGCCGCCTGCGATCTTCCACGCTTTCATCAAGATATGCTCTAATGGGAGGTGACCATCTTGCCTACCCAAAGTTTGTGTCCCCTTGTCTCGAACACCTTATGATGCAAACACTCTTATTACCTTTTGTAACACTAAAGTTGTACCCCTGCTCCTGTGGTGTCGTAAATGAACGAGCTCTCAGACAATCTCTGCTCTATGCTCTGATCCACAAATCAAACAAGCACCTCAGAAGTCTCCAACATTTTCTTTTATGATTTCTCCCACAATGGGGGCAATGGGAGCAATCCGCCCTCTAGAAGGACCTCCCGTGTACTCGCACCGATGGTGCCGGTAGAGTAGTATTCTCACCCAAGAGTTCGTGTTATAGCCTGATGAACCCTTCGCGGGTCCCCTTAATTTTCCACTGCCAGTTGCGCCGGACGACCTCGATTTTTTTCCCCGTCTTTATCCTTTCTCTTCCTTTTTTACTCTTTCCAATATTCAATGCACATGTCACAATTTCGGGAGAAACTCATGGCAAATGCTGCGACATGGCCTGGCTTCTCATGTATCATAAGGTCGCTCTTCAAACCTACTCAAGACTTTTCTTCACTCACAAGCATTCTGGGAGCATACTTGCTCAACCGTGAATTCTCTTTGATATTCGCCACACTCATCTGCCTGGCTCGATTATGAAACTCTCTTCCTCATGTTGTTCTCGTGATAAATGCGACCCACATAATGTTTCCTTGAACTCATCCAAGAAGAACTCCCATGTCACTCTCTCGATGGTGCGGTCCTCGGTCACTGAACCCACCACCGATAAGCCCTCATCTCAAGTAATGAGGTCGACATCTCCAACTTCTCTTCACAGTAAATGCATTTGCACAAAGCATTCGCTTCTGGCTCTCTCGAGCCACTTTCTCTCGCCATAGAAGTTGCTCATCCTCTTTCTTCCCATAAAATCTACGTGTCTGCATCTTGCCATTCTCTCAATGGTCGACGCTGAGCAATTCGCAGCCGGGTTGCCCGCTTTAATGCTCCGAACTAAATTACCGAGGATGCCCATAGTGTCTCCCGCCACTGTTCCGGTTCAATTATCAGGGCATGGGATGCTCACCACCTTCCACACTAAGGTAGGATCGTTTTGGGCGAGTCCCCTGGTCATCCTCGACCCTAAGGGAAGCCGAATCGTCCATGCTTATCCTATTAAGACCAGCAAGATCCGCGTCAAAGTCATGTCATCCTTTATATGCAAATGAAATGCATGTTAAACACAATTTCAAAATCGTTTACAAACAATTTAAAAATCATTTTGTAGAACCGCCTAAACCTAGGCTCTGATACCAATAAAGTTAGGACGCCCTCTTTACCCGACCGATTCGCTTTGGGCGGATCCCAACCAACCGGATGCCACTAAAATCACTCAAAATTACCTCAAAATCATATCTATAAGCTGACACTAAATTCAAGGCTCCATAAACATTTACATTTAACAAAATCCATTTACACGTAGGCATCCAAGCCTTCTTTCAAATGGATTTCTACAAAATAGATGTTCAATATTCAAATTGTTTATACAAAATATCCATATCAAAAAGAACACATGAAATGAGTGCACATGTCGGAGCATACTCCGAGATTTCTTTCTTTATGACTCGACGCTCCTCGATCTTGGGTCCACTATCGATCACTATCTATCACTTGACTCGCGCATTGGTAAACAATACGCCACATTCTCATGCTTAGTGGTTCTATACAAATCCATTCTCGCCCAGCCTTAAATCACTCATGCACTTAATAATTCGTAATCCTTCAATCATTCGATGATCAATATAAAATACATTACATAT
>JAEQBH010000133.1:0-143987 GCA_016808115.1 Tetrastigma voinierianum | reverse complement strand
ATCACAATATGCTTTGATCTTAAAATCATTATTTGAAGAAGAAAAAAAAAAGACCTTGACCAGGAGAACTTTTCAAATAACGAAGAACATGATAGGCAGCATCAAGATGTGAACGACGAAGTCTTTGCATGAATTGACTTAGAAGTTGTACCGCATATGTGATGTTAGGCTGAGAGATAGGAAGGTAAATGAGACGCCTAATTAGGCGACGATATTGGCATGGGTCCTTTAATGGTTCGCCACAATTTGATGTCAATCGTGTTGTTCTCGAAATTGGAAAATGAAATTTGGTTTACTACAGACATTCCGGTTTCTTTGAGAGATCAAAAGTGTATTTTCTTTGTGAAAAGAGATATCCCTTGAGGGGATCCAACAAACTCTAAGCCAAGAAAATACCTAAGAGTACCATGATCGTTTACAAAGAAGCATGTACTGAGACAATTCTTGAGTTTTTGGATTTGCAAAGTATAATTACACAACGGTAACCATGTCATCGTAGGCAAAGTAGAAAAGATAGAAGTATCTTCGATCAAAGTAAAAAGTGAATGATCATTGTGAGATTGTATGAAGCCAAATTTCCATGGAGAAAATCACTTTTCATACTACTGGCGAGAGGCTTGCTTTAACCCATACAGTGATTTATGAAGTTGACACACTCTGAAAAATTAAATTTAGTAGGAAATTTTTGGCCAAGGAAATTTAGTCAAAAAATTAATGACAAATTTAATAGATAGTGGCCAAAGAAATGACCAGACATTTGTTTGTGGCGGTTGTGATCGAAAATTGTAGGTTGTGACAAAGAAATCCGTTAATAGAATTATGGGCGGAAGGTGGCGCAAAATTTTAGTGATGATTTGAGATTACTTTGTGTCGGATTTTTGTGATGGAAAACAATCATCACAAATAAGATCACTAAATAAATTATAATATTTAAATATAATATGTGACCGGATGATAATTCCGTTCTTAAATAGTAATGAAACGCTAAATTAGTCCTGATTTTGTGATGTATTTAGTTCGGGTACAAAATAATCAGTGGAAAAAGTTTCCATCACAAAATTGTGACGAAAATGTGTTCTCTTCACAATATTGTGACAGAAACTTCATTCTGTCTAAATTTTGTGACGGAAACTATTATCAGTCACAAAATTGTGACAAATATTGTATTCCGTCACTATTTTGTGACAGAATCCTATTTCCATCACTATTTTGTGTGGCTGCTGTTAAATTGTAATGTAAAACTTTTAAAATATTTTCTTAATATATTTTAAAATATATTATACATTATTTCAAAATATTCATAAAATATATTGTAAATATATATTTAATATTTTATTGCAAGCTATTTCAAAATATTTGTATATTTAAAAATATTATAGACAATTTTTAAATTTTATTATTAATATATATTGTACTATATTATACATGCTTTTTAATTTGTAAAATTTGTAATATTTCAATATTTTAAGTTTTATTATACCTTTGCGTTATAGTCATAAAATATAGTAAAAAAATAAATAAATAATATATCTTAGTAGTGTATAGTTACAAAAATTTAAAATTATAAAATTTATAATATTTCTCTCCTAAATTTTATTTTATCCCTCATTGAGTCATAACTAATTAGGCTTAACTTATTAAACAGTATATTCGAGATTGACTCGATTATGTTAATTAAAGCAAAAACTATTCATATAAGTTGTTGAATCAATTTTGGCCTCCTTAATAGTTTTTTTGAATATTTTTTTATTTATGAATATTTAGAAAAGTATATAACTAATTAATTTAAAATATATAAATGAATTTTATTAATTGCGATATGTCATCGGTCAAATGTGTGAGTGCGAATCCGTCACAAATTTGTAGTGAATTCTTATTCCGTTACAAAATTTGCACGATAAACACAATTCCAGAGCCTGAATTTTGTAGTGATTTGTATTGGTCGCTATTAATAAATCCATTTATATATTTTAGAATTAATTGTATTCTCTCTTTTAAAATATTCTAATATTTAAAATATTATAAACTATTTGGAATTTTATTATTAATATATGTTGTGCTATATTGTGCAATTTTTTAATTTTTCAAATTTGTGATATTTCAATATTTTAAATTCTATATATAATTGTTCATTGCGACATAGTCATAAAAAATAATAAATATCAAAATAAATGATATATCTATGTATATCATGCTACGATGTTACAAAAGTTGAAATTATAAAAATTTGTGATATTTAAAAATAAAATTTTATTTTATCCCCCATTGGGTCATAGCTAATTGAAGCAACTTGTTAAACCGTATATTCGAGATTGACTCGATTATGTTAATTAAAGCAAAAACTATTCCTATAACTTGTTGAATCAATCTTGGTCTCCTTAATAGTTTTTTTTAATATTTTTTTTATTTATGAATATTTAGAAAATATATATAATACAATTAATTTAAAATGTATAAATGAATTTTTATTAATAACGATCTGCGCACTAATGGAGATACAAATCGGTCAAAAAATAGTACGGAATTCTGAATTTGTCACAAATTTGTGTGAGATTGTCATTCGCTCACAAAATAGTAGCGGAAACACAATTCTGTCTGAATTTTGTGGAATTTGACAAAGCGCTATTAATAAAAATCCATTTATATATTTTAAATTAATTGTATTTATAATTTTTCTAAATATTCTAATATTACAAATATTATAAACTATTTGGAATTTTATTATTAATATATGTTGTGCTATAATGTGCGATTTTTTTAATTTTCAAATTTGTGATATTTGATATTTTTAAATTGTATATATAATTGTTCAACTGCGACATAGTCATAAAAAATAAAAAATATCAAAATAAATGATATATCCATATATATCATGCTACGATGTTATAAAAGTTAAAATTATAAAAATTTGTGATATTTGAAAATAAATTTTTATTTTATCCCTCATTGGGTCATAGCTAATTGAAGTAACTTGTTAAACCGTATATTCGAGATTGACTCGATTATGTTAATTAAAGCAAAAACTATTCCTATAACTTGTTGAATCAATCTTGGCCTCTAGCCAATAGTTTTTATGTTTTTATTTATAAATATTTAGAAAAGTATATAATACAATTAATTTAAAATATATATAAATGAATTTTTATTAATAAATTTATAATATACTTAAATCGATTACTTAAATCGTCGAAAAATAGTGACGGAATTTTGAATCCGTCACAAAATAGTGACGAAAACACAATTCCGTTACAATTTTGTGCGTAATTTGTGACGAGCGCTGTGTAAAATCATTTATATATTTTAAATTAATTAACTGTCTCTGTTTCTAAATATTCTAATATTAAAAATAAATTATAAACTATTTAAATTTTATTATTAATATATATTTATGCTACTATTTATGCAATTTTTTTTTAAATTTTTCAAATTTGTGATATTTCAATATTTTAAATGGTATATATAATTGTTCACTGCGACATAACCATAAAAAATAAAAAATATCAAAATAAATGATATATCTATATATATCATGCTACGATGTTACAAAAGTTGAAATTATAAAAATTTGTAATATTTGTGACACCTTAAAATCCGAGGGTCCCGTTGACCACCGTCAACCTACGAGCTTGTGTGTCTCGTATCGTGAAACTAAATGCTGAGTAAAATGACTTTAATAGAGACTGCATCGTCCATACTACCGTCCATACGATTTACAAGACCATACATTTTATTGATCTAAGAGTTATCACATCACTCTTATCCTGAAAACATATATTAAAACTAGTTCGTTCTAATATATACATAAAACAAGAATCAAGGCCACAGGTCGGCCCGCTTCATAATCCAGCCTCTAAGGGCGTCGTGCACTTTTGTACACATCACATGCTGAAAGGGGTCCCACGACGGGATGAGCTAACGCCCGTAGAGATAAATCCCCTACGAGGCTATTTTCCAGCTTAGGTGCACATGCAAGGATCATTCATTCAAACCAACAACGATAAGGTGCATACATGTTGTCTATCATGAAAAATCATACATGCATGTATGAGGCGACCTCACATGCCCCAGAAATGCAGAGTCAACATTCGACCCACCGCAGTACAAGTGCCAATGTTGGGAAATCAATAAGTCAATCCAGGCTCCCATCTCACAACCCGCATAGTCTATGTGATATTTATTTAATCGTTTCGTGTCTTTTTGAACGCAGAGCTTTCGGGACTTTCACCCAGCGGGTCTCTTACACCCTCAGAGCATTTTTCGGGCTTTCAGGTGGATATGATGTCTAACCGAGGTTTTCTGGGGCTTTTCACGAGGGGGTATCCTCTACTTTACGCCCAGGCACATTTTTATTTTCCATTTTTCGTTTAACCTTTGTGGAACTCGATTGGACTTCGTCCCATTCTAAGCCCGCGATTCAACACGAACCACGATTACCGTCGATTCCGCACACCCGATGCAATGCAATTTGACTTACTTGCACACAAACCCATGACCAATGTATGAAGACCTCTACATGGACATTCTACACCGTACACTATGTGTGTCTTTATGAACATTCATGTCTAATGCACATAACATTTCATATATTTAACATACATCTAGGTCATGTTAATATTCCACATATTCAAATCGGTACATCACCGGCATGCACACTACATTTTTCTATCATTCAGTTCATTCGTGTCAACACATCATTCAAGCATGTATTAACGTAATTCTAACCATTACTTAGGCAAGTAATGCCATAATTCATATTCCCAGGTTGAGACATAGTATGTTAGTCATACAACCCAATTCATATAATTATTTTCATCTTTATCACACATATATCACATAATTTCATATATTCAGCATGTTACTCAATTTATGGCAATAACACACATTAGCCATTCAGAGCCACGCCATCGGTATGCTTGGCCTCGGAAATAATCTAGACTTAGTTCAGAAAGTCCAGTTTTTTGTAAATACCACACAAAACATCCAACACGCAATTCCCTGCTCAGGCCATATGCAGTCCCAAGCATTTCGGTTACAAATCGGTTCAGAAGTTCCAAAAACTATAACGGACCATTCCTCAACTGTCCGTGACCCAGCCCAATGTTCAGCCTACATTTTGGATGATCACTTTATTTTATTAAATTCTAGACTCAACGAGCTTTCCGTAGAGTCCAAGAACTCGAGAATCGGAGTTCGGACGAGAAAGTTATGGTCATCCAAAGTTGACACGGTCGATTCACAAGGGTGTGCGGAAATTTGGGCACACCCCAGGTTTGCCGATGCGCCGGGATTTTTGCCATCCCAAAATACAGTGTTCGGTCTCAGACAGTCCCGAAACCCCATAAAACTGGTCTTTGACCATCACCTGATCCACAAACAAACCACCGCAAACATAAAAACTTGCCCGAAGCCGGACCAAATCGTAGGCATTACGGCCCCTAGGCGTAAAATAACCAGAGTATGAGGAAACCTACCTCTTGTAGCGCAGTTCTAGGTTCTTTGCCATCCGGAGCTAGTCACTACGGAACACTCCTTCCTCTTCCTCTTTCTTTTTCCTCTCTTCCTCCCCTTTCTTCTTTTCTTTTCTTCTTTCCTTTCTCCTTTGCTTTCCTCCCTTCCTCCATTCCTTCCCTCCCTTTCTCTTTTCCTTTCCTCCTCAACTCCTTCCCTCCTTCCTCTTCTCCTTGCTTTGCTCCCACGGGCTGATCTTCTTGCCCTGCCTAGCCCGAATTTGAGACCCATATATAGGCTTTATAAAGGCCATGCATGGTGACACATGGCGTGCCATGTGGCACACATGGCATGCCATGTGTCCTACCACGTGCATGCCTTTATATGCGTTGGCAGCACATGGCTTGCCATGTGGCCACTCTATAACGCAAGTGTCACCCACATGGTTTTGCCATGTGTCATGCAATAATTCGTAAGCCCATGTCGTCAGCTATTGCTTTTACCGAAATCGTGAAATTTCGGCTATCTCGAATTCAAAATCAAGTGGTAGTAGATTTCGTGAGATGATTCCAACGGTGCAATCCGTTTCTCCATCCGAGATCTAGAAAAATCCCAACTTTTCTTTGGACTATTCCAGTAAACTACCGTTTTGTCCCCCTTTTTTTTTTTTGAAAAATTTAAATTTAAAATTTTCACGGGTTTTACAATATTTGAAAATAAAATTTTATTTTATCCCCCATTGGGTCATAGCTAATTGAAGCAACTTGTTAAACCGTATATTCGAATTGACTACGTGACACTAATCCAGAGGTGTCCAGTTGACCTCAAATCTTGTGAATACTCGTGAGCGTCGAATGGCAGGCACTATTCTAGAAATCGGGGCTGAGTCTCAACTTTAATACGGAGCTCTACCCGATAACAAAACATATATATAATTAAAAACGACCTTGGGCTCATAAACCAATACTCATCCAAATAAATCCCAACTATATACAATAGTTTTAAGTGGAAATAAATTATTCTTATACATCATATATCAAACTTATAGTGTGACACCCCAAATCCCGGGGGTCGTTGACTGCGTCAAGCCGTGAAGCCTCGTGAATGTCGGGTGACGGGCATTCTCCACCGAAAATTGAGCGAGTCTCCTTTGTGCGGGGGCTCTGCCCAAATATAAACTGTCCTGATCAGCATCCAAAGATATAGATAGTATAAACGGCCACTTGGCCCCAGTAAATAATACCCGTCGAAATAAATCCCAACTATATCGATAGTTTCAAGAGTTAAGTTCACTCTTATCTGACACATGATAAAAAGTTTACAACGTTCCTAATACATGTGTTCTAAAACACGAAAGCCATAACTTGACTCTTCCCGGTATCAGGCCCTTAGGAAGAACGTCTTCTCGGCGCCCTTGTACACGAGAAAAATATCCCTGAAGCGGGGGTGACTATCATACGATGGTGGAATATACTAAATGGGTTCGCTACTCCCGCTGAGTGCGTATGCGATGCTGATGAAAACATACATTCAAGTAAATCGTGATCCTGCTTGAATGTCACCATGACAACTCATGCAGAGTCCTCAGGCTCACTCACTTGCTAAGCCACGTATGAAACATTGTTTTTTCAAAACAAAGATATTTGTTTATATTTGGCCAGACTGACCCTCGATATAAGTAGTAGGCCAGGCTCCGATGTTCTATTTGGTGGACAACCTCAATGTATATCAATTAGGCTCAGGCCGATTGATATTTCATGTGGACTACCCTCAGATAATTATTATTATTAATTGACCCTTCGAAACCACTCTCTCGATAAACCACACAAATGCAGCTCGCTCCTATCGTTTAAAGGGTGCGGTGCATATGGAGATACATCAAATCTTTCATTCCAATGCAATTATATAACACATGCAAATATATAATCATGCATATATTCATATAATTTAAATCACACAACATGTCATGTAATTTCACAATCCATTACACATAAAAAAATTAGCTCACGTGGGCTAATTGTAAACCACGAAGCAATTGACTTGAATTACTACGCCAAACACATTTTCACACAAAAATTTATTTTCGGTATCCTTATTCACGTGAACGATGGAAGCCCTCGGGATTCTTGTTCACGACCCATCTGACGTCGGTTCCACCTTGTGAACCGAAATCAAATAGCCGTCCGGCCTTATGCATATCACAACACAATCCATGGCATAAATCACACAATTAGCCACAAACGGTCAAGTGGCGATCTGACTGTAAATTTGGGTTCCATAAATTCAAACAATTCGGTCCCAAGTTTTTGGACATATCAAACGGACGATCAAGGCCTCAATACAACCGAAACATTATAAAACACTTAAATAAAGTATAAAACCTAAGTAGGATAAAAACCCTACTTCACGGAGTTTGTGGCTTTCCTCAAAACGGAGTCACGCGTGAGCCTCTTCGATAGAACAGCTTTCCTTCTTGTAAGACCCAATTAGACGGTGGATGCCTAGAAATTTAGAGAAGTCTCTCTCTCAAAGAAAATCAAAAAATGTACTCTGTTTGCTCTACGCCGTTTTTGCCCATTTTTGCCTCTATTTGAAGAAGACAATACTATGCATTATTTTGTCTTTTTCCAATTTAACAATTTAATTAATTTGTCACGTCCCTTCTCTAAGATTTTTGCCACTTTGCACTATCTAGGCAGTCATTTTCCATTATCTCTACTCATGAAACATTTTATCCGTGATCGTGTTATATGTGACTTTTCGCATCCTTGTCGTTTACCGTGACTCGAAACTCGATGCCTCTCGAGAAAAATATGCAAATTTTAAACCCGTCTCGAATTAATGAAATTTAGCAGTGGTAGCTAGATTTCGCGAGATGATTCTAACGGTGAAATCCGTTTCGTCATCAGAGATCAAAGAATAAATTTTGGATTTTTAACCGAAATTAAGATTTTGCCATTTTCAAAGTGGAAATTTCTTGAATGCCATATAGAGTTCTAATACATGTGTACATAACAAAAGCCAAGCCACAACCCGGCTTTCTTCTAAATCGACCTCTAGGATGAGCCGTCTCCTCGAACCTCCCTGTACCTGAAAATATGTTCCCTCGATAGGGTGAGCTAATGCCCAGTAGTGGAATCACCCTAAATGGGTTACTCCTCACCCAAGTGCATATGCAATGCTCCAATTTAAACACACATTCAAATGAAATACGTGATCCTCTTGAATAATCGACATGACCAACCATGTCAGGAGTCTCACCGACTCCCTCACGCCTGCCTAAGCCATGTATGAGGAAAATATCACTTTTCAAAACAAAACTCGTAGTTTTCAAAATTACACTCTGAGACGTGTGAGTAAAAATATGGGACTACCCTGGAATTGAATGTATTAGAGAACCTTCCAAAGCAGTCATGATCCTCCGTAGAAATGATCATTGGACCGTCTCCCAACCCCATTTTCCAGAAATTCATTCTGTGAAATTCCTTTCCAAAACGTTTTAGTTTCTTTTTCAATTTTTTATGTCATGCACACACACCTAACTTCTAGGTTGCCGGGTGCATATGATGCAATATCTGCCATTCACGAATTCATATACCACTTGCAAATATATAACATGCATATATTCACATAATTTAAATCACACCGGCATGTTGTAGTACTCCGTACATTACGAATTCGGCTCGCATAGGCTGAATTTAACAAACACAAGCGATTC
The DNA here is from genome assembly GCA_016808115.1 of Tetrastigma voinierianum. Taxonomy (NCBI): domain Eukaryota; kingdom Viridiplantae; phylum Streptophyta; class Magnoliopsida; order Vitales; family Vitaceae; genus Tetrastigma; species Tetrastigma voinierianum. The sequence goes on along the minus strand of JAEQBH010000133.1, from coordinate 134,821 downwards.
GGTTGAATTACTTTCGATCGAGCATAATTTCTCTAAAATTAATTTGTGAACCTTATTCATGTTAACGATCAAAGCCCTCGAGTTATTGTTCCACGACCCAGTACTTTAACATCCGGTTCCACTTTGTGAACCCGAAATCCATGGCCATTTCCGGCCTCATACACACCAAACCATGAATTAATACATAAATCATCACCAAAGATGCCCAAACAGCCCCTACACTACCACGGACTGCATAGAGAGGGCTCCAAAAATTCTCACATTCGGTTCAGATTTGGGACCGATCAAGCGTCGTTCAAGGCCTCAAACCCAGCACGATCATTACAAAACACTTAAATAAAGTGTAACTTCAAGTAAAAATAAAACCCCTACCTCACGGAGTTTGTCGAAACTCCTCAGCAGGTACCCGAAGGCCCTCGGCTGCATAAGAACCGCTTTCCCTCTTGTCCCGACAAATTCCGACGGTCGGATCGCCCAGAAACCTAAAGAGAAGTCACACTCTCTCTCACTAAAAACCAAAACCTATGCTCACTATAATTCCTTTTTCCTCTTTCACATTTTCTCTTTTCTTTTAATGGAGAAGATGAGCACTACTCCCACAATCTTTGTCTATTATCATTTAAGCAATTTGATAATGCCATTTGTGTCCCTCTCTTGGATTTTCGACATTGGCACTATCTCGTTTCGTCTGTTTCCATCATCTCTCTACTCATGCAACATGTATTTTTATGATCATCATTATATTGACTTTTGTTACATCACATGTCTTTTACGACACGATGCCGGTGTCTCAAAAAAAGCGTGTAAATTCTTATAACATCTTTGAATTCGGCCCAGTCGGCGTGTTATTGGAATTTCGCAAGAGAGCGATTCAGCGGTGAAATCGTTTGTCATCGAGATCTAGAAAAATTTCGAGTTTTGACCAAAATTACGATTTTGCTCTTTTTCCAGAAATTGGAATTTTCTCGGGTCTTATTCTCCCTCGCCCAAAGGAAATTTCGTCGAGAGTGCAGACCATTCTGAAAACACATGCATATGCAACTTGCACTCTACTATGCATGTAAACTAGTCATTTAAGTATTAAACGACTAAACCACGTACCTTCGTAACCCTACACAACCCCTGTGCTTCGTCCTTTATTCGTATGCGAATTACATTCCCGAGAAACATAGGAATTCACGAGTTGTCTAGCATTGTATCTGGCCCAGGAATCCACGGGTCATCTCCACCAGTGAATTACAATTTTGCCGACCAATAGGGCTATTCTCCAACTGAGGTATGATTTAAAAGAGAATTGTAAAGGTTGTGTTGGTTGGCCAGATAGTTGATTGGTTTTGAATGTTTTAAAATAGAAAGACAATTCGCTGGGATTTTTAGGGTTCCCTTTAAACTCCACGATTATGTAAGTCCCACCTCTTGTTTTTATATAAGCTCATCTAGGAACCATTGATAAACGGTCTTTGATGGAGGATTTATCTTTAAATGCTCTTTGGAAAATAAAGATGATCGAGTAATACTACTCGCGCTTGTTCTCAGTGTCACGAACCCTTAAACATTCCTTGATCGAAACCTGGCGTGTCTGAAATATCTCGTTAACACGTTGTCAAGAATCTCTGACTAAAGGTTTAGCTCTTACAAGTGATTAATATTTTACAATCCATTGAAGATCAAGAGGATTGAGGGACTATACCTTAATCGAGGTGATTGTGGATTCAGTAGGGGTTTTAGAACTCCATAAAACTTATAAGAACAATTATAATTAAAATGGGTTAATCATAAAAAGCGAGTACCTTTTGGAAATCGGGATTCACTTGTAAAGGCGAGAAAGGATGAATAAGAGATATTAGGATTTTAAAACAAGATAAGTATTTACTGTTGAAAGATTACCGCAGCAAGATCTAAAGCTTCGATAGACAAAGAAATCTTAAATGCGGATCTACAAGTTCCGACTCCCGAAAAATGGAGAGAAAACTCTTCTCGTACCAAAACCTAAACCCTCTCGAGTCAAAAGCCCTATTACTTGCATGTCCTCTTGCTTTTATACCCTCGATGTGATTTTCCCATTTTGGTTCATTGACAGAGTGCCCTCGCGTCTTGATTGAATTTGGCCCAATCTATAATTCCATGCAATTGTCTTAGTACACATTAGTGATGTCAAGTCTGATTTCCTCTTAATCGAATTTTTATGCAAGTTAAAGTACAATGTGGGTTGCCCGGTACAATGTTCTGCCACTTTTATGCAAGTTGTCTTAGAGTACACATGAATGATGTCTGGTACACTTGATCCTCAGTACTTTCATGTATTCTTAGGAGTTCGAGACTTCATCAGTTCATGCATCCTTAATGCTTCATATTGGCTTCAGGACATACATCCTTGTACACTTACGTTCTAGACACAGAAAGACTGCACAAGTCTAAAACATAGAATATTAAAAAGTACCTATCCTTATATGCCAATTGTAGGTAACTTGTGATTTAGATGTGCTAAATTCTACTATAATTATTACTCAAATGTGTATTCATCACACCCCACGACTGCGTCTTGCTAGTCCTAGCAAGATTTAGATCAAGAACTCCCCACTAAGTATGAATCTCAACAAAAGCGTTGAATTACGGTCAAACTGCGAGAATCTCAAAATAGCAATTATAGAATACAATATGTCACCGGCTTTAGTATGCACGACAGCATGATTCATTTAAACCAATCACATCATACACAATGAACATTACTCTTGAGTACAACACAAAATTGGTTATTCAAATAAGGATTATGGACTTTAAGAAATGTAAAATTAGTCATGCAAACATGGGCTGTGTGATCGATAAAAGGTAAATGGGTACCCTTGAGTAGGGTGATCGGGAATCAACAAAGATTTATATCCTAAGTTCCTCCTACTGGCGAAGTAGTCCAAGCTGCTGCGAGTATAGCGGTCTAGGTCGGAACACGGGGATGGGTTTTCTTCATTACAAATGATTTGAGTGAAATAAAATTGGTGAGATTAAATTTAGTTTTAAGGCTTGGTAGAACGGGGGAGTTGATGGTTGAAAGCGAGAACAATAAAATAAAATGTAAAATGAACTCCAGCAGACGGTGGGCCACGAGTTTAAGATCCTAGGCTAACTGAGAGGTCCGGGTTAATTTCCTCGCGTTAGAGAAGATGACATATAGTCATCTCCCGAACCGGATCTTCATTTGGCATTAAAACCTAAACCCTAATAATTTTCCTTTTGATAGAAAGCATTTATTTAACATTTATGGTTCCTACAGTGAAAATCTGTTTAACTCATCCCTCTGATGATTAAGTAAGGGTAACTAATGAATCTCGAGTGGATCCCAATAATAAGCATCCATTTGAACCTAAACCACAGTATTGATCAAAGTGGATGCGTACGGTGAAACCCTAACCCCTTAACCTACCTCGGTGGTTCGTAAAGAAGCGACTAATGGATATTAGTGTATCTAAAGCTAAGAATACACTAAAGCCACCAAGCTTGCCAAGTATTGGCCAAAGAAAGCACATGAAGCTTTAAACCTAGAGTAAAATTTAGGGCTTAAAATGACAAAACTTTCTTGCATGAAAAAGCGGTGGAACCACCGGCGGCCTAAAGATCTCACCCCGGCCTTTACTTGAAGGAAGTGGTTTTAGCCGCTAAATCCTCCCAGTTGTCATCCTTGGAGGTGTTTGGCATTGAAAGGGAGAAAATGAGAGAAAGAAAACTAGAAGATCTTGTATTAATATCTGCCGAAAAGAAAGTTAGGGTTACAAACTTATGAGGTGGCTTATATAGCCAACCCAAATGTGTAAAAATACAAGAAAGCCTAACATTTTTTGGCTATCTGAGGACAATCAGTAATACACCAAAATGAAGTCGGTTGGCATTAATTACAAAAAAGATGACAAAGTAGACATTTCGCTATGCCTGACAATTTCGCTATGTAGTGAAAATTTAAGCTGAATAACGAATTTTGCTAGGTAGCGAGAATTGCCACGAGATAAGTAATCGGAGAATTTCGCTATGCGCGCCAATTTACGTAGCTAATGAGAACTAAGCAACAGCGAGATTCTGAAGATAATGAAGGTATTAGCTATCAACGGTGAATTTTACCAGCCTAGAAAACAATCGATTTCTCCTAGCGACTCTTTGTTCCATTGGCCCTTTGTTCTACTGTTTAACCTGCTTCCATTTTATTCTGCTTCATTTTCTTCTATTTTCTTCTCTTCTTTCCTTCTAGTCTACGATCTATGATGTTGAGTTTGACTCGATGCCGTGCTTGGATTGACTCGACAATGTTGGCATGATTAGCTCGCAAAAGCGCAAAAATTGCCACAAAATGCGTCAGTAGAATAGTAGGGGACCTTAATAATATATAAAGATTGGGTTAATTATAACAATTAGTACACAAAAAGCGCTTAAAACCTATTAAAAATAGGGTTCAAAATAGCACTTTTTGGGCACTAATCAGTAAGCAATCATATAACATGGAACACGTAACCATCATGCATAATGTCAAAAGGAACAACCAACAAAAGTATAATCAAAGAGGTCTTAAAAGTTTGTGACCCAGTGGGCTAAGCGAAAGAAAAGGTAAATGATCAAAATGGGTGTTGGCATAACATGGCTAGATACACTACTAGATTTCCAGCACCTAGTCTAGCCTAAATATGGCTATGCGACGTCATCCTCGATCCTCTGCTTGAAGAGAATGCGTCTCGTCTACGATCATCTAATTCTTGAATCTCCCTCTAAATACGAAGAAGTAGCATGCACCATCGCCGGCTCTCGTGAAAATGTGGCTCTCAAGCCTCGAGAGGCGTCGATCGTTGCTTCACGCGCCCGAGTGCGCCAGACCGCAGCATCCATGGCTCCGCAAATCCCCCTCTTCAGTGGCGTTCATTAACCGATGGTCTTCGGGTGTGGATGAAGTGATCGGAGTAGGCAGAGCGAGGGGCTGCGAGGAATGGTCGTGGATCTTTGCCTTGCTCTTGAGCTCAGTCTTATTGTGATCGGCTGACCTAGGTAGCACCCTCTTTTATTGTGTTCCCCTCATCCCTTCTTCCACAATACTAGTCACAAGTGAAGGAACGGAATATCTTGAAACTTGCCTTACGAGAATATTGCGAAAGTCCTCATTATGCACCATATGACTAATGCACCGTGTCAACTGATCATAACCTGGAATCTGCTTGGAATTTGTTCTTGGGTGGGGACTTTTCATTACCACGACTGGTGATTGTGAATGATCTTGTTCATCGGGCGTATTCGGTTTGGGCTTTCGAGCGAATTCTTTTCTAAATCACTCATGGGCGCGCAGGCGGGTGCCTGAAACCTCGATGAACAGGGCATGTTCGATGCCACTGAGTGGATATGGTATTCAGGAAGCATCGGGCGAATGAAATCATGGGCATGCGCGCCTCAGTCGGGGTGACACGAAGTACCTTTCCCATCGCAAGGGGAGTCTCCAATACGGTTTCAACCGCTGATTTTCCTTCGGGTTGGTGTAGAACTTGAACTGCGAAGGTAAGTATCCATGAAACTTGGTGTGCCGCAGTGCATACTGTTCACTGGATAATCCCCCTGATGGGATGAGAATAAAAACGTCTCCAATTTAACACCCCTCGCGATTAAACCCCTATTCCTGATTAATAGGGCCCATTTTTCTTGGTCGACTACAGTCTTCATGAACATGGCTTCTATCTCTTATTAATTTTATCCTTTATCAGATACTTCCTCACTTTCGAAGAGGATGCAATTCGTTTTCCCTTCCCCTTTTTCACTGGTTGAGAGGCATCAGATTTTCTCTTCTTCACTGCTTGTTCCATAGAGGAACTGGATGCCTTTACTTTCAGATATTCTTGGCTGCCATAGAAATGGCGATGGCGGCAATATGGCCCGGATGGCCAGATATATCATCGAGATCGAAGCACATCTCGAGCGACCTTTGGGCAGCCACTGTGCACATCGGTCAATGTTTTAGAAGCCCATACTGCTTGTGAAACTCCCGACCACCAATTGCAAGAAAATTACCAGCCCAAACCCGACAAAACAAATCCATGTATAACAAGGAATTCAAACTGATGCTGGCTCGTAGGGATTGGTGGGAAAACACCACTTGGTGCCTTTACATTTGCCAGACAAACAATACGAAACTGGACAATGGAAACCCTGGCAGAGCAACCAAACTTAGAGACACTTGTGTGAGGAAGCAAACGGCTAGGGCTCAACTTGTGGAGTGTCAAAAAAAAACATTTGGAATGTGAAGAGGCGCCAAGTTTTTGGGTTAAAAACCTTTTCTGCCCAAATCCGGCCGGTTATGCTAGGTACATCGTAATGATGTCTGCAGGTACAATTATTTCCCTTGCCAGTTTTTAATAAGTTGTGCGGTACAAGTTTAATATGTCTTAGATACAATTTAGCCTTTGCCGGATTTTTAGCAAGTTATCTTAGGTACACTTATTCCAAATGATTTATATATATATATATATATATATATATATATATATATATATATATATATATATATATATATATATATATATATATATATATATTTTTCACTTTGAAACTGATGGTGCCACTATACATTTTGACCTTTTCAACTACCTTTCATCCTGGTTTCTTGCATGTTCCTTTTCTCTTGTTCAAATTCCACAATGGCGTGTGAGCTTAGTCAACGTAATTCATTCTTGGGATACCTTCAATCTCTTCATAAGATCCTTGATGTTCCACAAATCCAGGATTCCTAAGGTTCTAATAAACTTGACAACTTTGAAAACAGAAATGGGTGCGGGATGGGAGACCTTCTGAATCCTGGGGTATCTGAGGAGATAATAGCCTCTAATCATTTTCCAATTCTCTTAAAGATGTTCCATAAAGACTGGATGCATGGGGTGCTTATGACGAGTTAAATGATGCACGATTGGAAGCGATAACGAAGGCGAGATCGGGAAAATTTAGACCATAAGTTTGTAGGTTTGTGTGGCGATGCATTGGTACAGAAGGGGACAATCGCAGAAGACACAAAGCTTGTTTGTGTATGCTTGTTAAGATGTACATGCGATAAGATGATGTAGAGTGTATGAAATCATGCGGGTATTGATGAATACACATTTGGTGATAATTTATAATAGATTTAAAGCCATCTAAATCTGGGTTTACCCACATTTAGCATAAACAGGTACTTCTAATTTCTTTATATTTTTAGACTTGTGCGAGGTCTTTCAAGTTTAAAAGCATGGATGCCTGAGGATGTATAGGAGTAATATATGAAGCAATATGGATGTGGGTGAGCAATTGTGAGAATCTCGGGAACTCAAACAAAGCAAGGAAAGCATCGATGAACAGCTTGTCTGATTTTCTTGCATGGAACTTACTTGGTTGGCGAGAATTCGTCCGTCTGCGAGGCACTCTTGTCAACAAACCAAATTGGGAAAATCGTGAGGTATAAAGCAGAGGACACAAGTAATAGGCAGCTTTTGACTTCTAGGGTTTAGGTTTTGAAAGGGAAGAGTTTCTCCATTTTTGAGTTGGAACTTGTAGATCGGTTAAGATTTCTTTTCTATTGAGTTTTAAGATTCAAGCGTTTGTAATCTTTTCAGTAGGAAATACTTACCTTGCTTTAAATCTAATATCTCGTTAAGTACTTCTCTAGGTTTTACAAGTGGTCGATTTCAAAAAGTCGCATTTTTATGATTCATCGTTTCTTTAATTATAATTGTTCAGCATAAGTTTTATGGAGTTAAGCCCCTATTTATTGGGAATCCTGGGGAAATACCCACTGATTAAAGGTATAGTCCTGATTCCTCTTTTGATCTTGATGGATTGTGTAATATTAATCACTTGTCTTAGGAAAGAGTTGTAAATCCTTAGTTGGGCATATTCTTGACAACGTGTTAGAATATCCTCGGTACACGTTGTGCTTGATCATGAATGCAAGCTAGGGTTCGTATTAATTGAGAACAAGTGTTTTAGTATTACTCGATCATCCACATTTTCAAGAGCATTTAAAGATAAATCCTCAGTCAAAGACCATTCATCAATGGTTCCTAGATGAGTTTATAAAATAAGAGGTGGGATTTACCTAATCGAGTAGTGGAACCACAAAATGTGACAATTGTCTTTTCTGCTAAAACATTCAAACCCGATCAACCATTAAAGTCGAAAACGACACAACCTTACGATTTTCTTTTAAATCATACCTTTAGTGGAGAATAGCTCTATTGATCAACAAAAGTCGGACCACTCCTGTGGAGATGACTTTGGCCAGATTCCCACAGTATTACAATGCTAGATATTTGTAATTCCTACGCAGGAATAGGGTCGGCACCTGAATAAGGGCCGAAGCATTTTTTGGCGTGGATTCTTAGGGAGTGGCGACTAATCAAGTTGATCTGAAGAGAGCTCGAGGTAAATTGCAATTGCATTGCAATTCCGGTACGTTCGCCACTTTTCTTTTTATTTTATTTTTTTTTAGTGAGAGATCTTAGTAAGTGTTTCTTGGACAGAGTAAGTGTAGTGCATGTCAATTTGGGTTCGCGAGAAACAGGCTAGTCGAGCGTATCCCTAGAAACCACGAGAAATCCATTATAAGCCAAGTGTCTCAAGATAGCATTTTACCTCCAAATGGATAATCCACGAGAGTCGGCAAGGACTCTATGAGCCTCCACGGCATGGGGGCAATGTTACACTCGATAAGCCCGGTCTTGGGAGGTGATAGTAACCACCGACCAAAATCAATATAGAGTCCATCACGATTTCCTTTGCACTAACGTAAAAAGAACTCTTGAGAAATCCTACAACCTCGAAGGACTACAACCAATTCTTGCATTAAGCCGCTACGAAGAGCCACTCAATTTCTAATGAAGTCGGAAGTAGTCAGTCTTTTACACATATATCAAGGGTTTGAATCTGAGAATCCTTGGTATTCATTCATGAGAGATTTCAGAGAGATGTTTGCAGTGCATTTCTCTCTACTGGCTCACCCCTCCACATAATACAGCAGTTTTATTCCTTTTGCTTTAAAGGAGAAAGCTAAAATTTGGTTTCATTCCTTGGCACCTAATTCAATCTTTACATGGGAAAATATGCGAAGTAGGTTCCTCGACAAATTTTTCCGCTGCCTGAACAATGCTCTCATGAGAGCAATTCGAACTTTCTAAAGCTTTGTGGTGAGCCTTGGATTTCTTAGCGGTATGGGAAAGATATAAGGATCTCCTCCGCGCTATCCTCACCATGGATTGGATGTAGGACAAATATGTGCATATAAAGCCCGAGGATTATCCACTGAGATAATAAGCGGTACATCAGATGATGTGTGCGGTAATTCTATGAAGAGAACTAGGAAGCAATCAACTCTTTGACACTATAGCGAGAAAGTCACTAGAATTTGGGAGACTAACACCTCCATAGACAATGCTAAAGTGCATAGCACATCGGCGGGAGCGGAATCCATCATAGAGAAAATGATGAGTTGCGACGAAAATTGCTAATTTAACAAGGCTGGAGGCCATAAGAGATGAAAAAGGTGCATGGGAGTAGCTGGCGTGCCTCCAAATACCCTCGGCACCCGGGACCCGAGTGGAGGAGCCATGCATTATATACGATGATCTACACATTCAACCATCAAGTGCCCAAACCTTCCCTCCAAGTAAAAGGTGCAATCGAATAGAGCGGAGCGATGCCTCGATTACCCGAAAGGAAGCCTTTCAATTCTCATGATACAGGAAACATATAATCCACGGATGGGGTAAGCACCTAATTTTAGTTGGAGGAATGAAGGAGGCCAATAACGCCAAACAACCAGGTCCTCATTACCAAAACCATGGCTTTACAAATCCCATTCCTGTTTCGAATCAAGGCCTCGGGTTCCTGCCAGACCACAATCAGGTTCAATATCAGATTCAAAAGGACTCATCACCACAACCATATCAACCCCCGCATAAGAGAAGTCTGGAAGATATAGTTACACAGTTCGTACAAACCCAACAATCCACAAACCACGAGAACTCCGGCGCTGCGAGATGATGTAGGATCTCGGATAACCAAGTTAGCCTCATCAATAGGTAGCCTTGACAAGAAGGGAAACTTCGTCTCGACCCATTCCAAAATCCACAAGGGCAAAATAGTGTAGGAAGTTCGAGGACCAAATGGTACCTTTGAACAACTAATAAAGGCTGTCACTACTCTCAGAAGTGGAAGGGTAGTTGACAAAACCATTCAACCTAAGGAACCAACTCAAAATTACTCCAGTGAATTGTTTAGAGAGGATGAGTTGTGAGGCAAATCTCATGTCCACGTCTGAGATGATATTGATGATCAACCAAGGGCGACAAGTCTACCCATATTCCTCGACTCCCACATACCCACATAGGCTAAGAGCACCAAGAAAGTGAATAACCATGCGGAAATTTATGAGTTGTTCATGGTGCTTGGTGCATTCCCTGATGAGATTCCATTAAGCAAATTCCATCTTAACTAAATTTACGAAGGATTTGTATGCAGTAAAAGCGGAATTAAGTGTCAACAGGGAGGCATTCATGGCCAGACAATCTACTTCTAATTAGTTCTTTTCCAAAATATAAAGACCCGGGAAGTCCTACTATTTCTATAGTGTGTGGAAATTCAAAGTTGGGGCATGCTACTGGACTTAGGGGCGAGTGTTAATCGTTGCCTTACTCGGTATGTATGGACCTAGGGTTAGGAGAATTAGAGCCAACCAATATCACCCTCGAATTGGGTGGCAAGTAGTGTCAAAATTCCTAGGGAATAGTGAAGGATGTCTTGGTCGAGTGGACAAATTTTACTTCCTGTCGATTTTGTGGTGTGACACTTTCGACTGTAGTGAACCCGAAAGCTTCGGTTCAGTAGTTCTTGGTGGAGACCATTCTTAGCTTGCTAATGCCATTATACATTGTGAAAGGGAGGCCTAATGACACTAGTTTGGAAACATATTTGATATCTGAGATATTTTCAATGTTATTAAAGGAATGGGAGATGAAGAAAGATATTGTGAAATTAACATGGTTGATTCGAGTGAGTGCAAAATACGGATAATGTCTCATGATGATCCTCTTAAGTCATGTTTGGTGGCCCAGAGTTGGGAGGAAGTGACCTACTAGTCAGATTTTTACACTCTTTAATCGAGCATAAAGATGTATTGGAAGTTAATGGGTGGACACCTAAATTTGAACCTTTGCCACCGAATGAGGATAAGACATTGCCTTCTGAGGAAAAGCCACCTAAGCTTGAGCTAAAACCTTTACCCGCACACCTAAAATACGCCTTCCTAGGGGAGGAGGACACTTTTCCAGTAATTATAATAGCCTCCATAGACTTGACTGAGAAAATCAACTTTTGGAATATTGAAAACCAGCGAGGCGCTGCAAAAGTTTGGACCCGATGATATTAAAGGAATTAGTCCCTTGATGCGCACACATAAATTCACTTAGAAGAGGATGTTAAACCTTAGGCAATACGAGAAGGCGATTGAACCTGATAATGAAAGAAGTGGTGAAGAAGGAAGTTTAAACTCTTGGATGTAGGGGTTATTTACCACATTGCGGAGCGTGAATGGGTTAGTCGGCCACGAGTAGTTCCCACAAGTGCGAGATCCTTTGCGTGTAAATGAAATAACGAGCTCATTCCCTCGTGTCACTTGGGATGGAGAGTAATGCATAGACTTATGGGAACACAATGCAGGGGTAGGAAGAGACCATTTTCCTCTTCAGTTTGTTGATCCAAATGCTAGAGAGAGTTGCGGGGCATGAATTCTATTGTTTTCTTGATGGGTACTCGAGGTATAATCAAATTGAGATAGATTTGGAGGTGAAAGAAGCACATTCACTTGCCCTTTTGGTACCTTCGCCTTTAGGAAAATGCCCTTTGGACTATCTGATGCATAGGAACTTTCAACGATGCATGATGGGAATCTTCGAGTGACATATTGATAGAAATCATATTGCAAATCTTCATGGATGATTTCTGGGTTTTGGTATTTAATTCGAAATTTACATTTGAGAATTCGTGAAGTCTTGGGAAGTGTCGAAAAATCTTGTGTTGAATTGGGAAAAGTATCAAGCTGCTGGTAACCACGAATTGTCTTGAGGCATTGTATCGAAAGATGGAATCAGGGGTTGATAAGGCCAAAGTTGAGCGATTTCCAACCTCCCTACTCCTAAGTGTGTGCCCAGAGACATAAGGTCGTTCTTGGGTCATGCTGGTTTTTTATAGAAGGTTTATAAAAGATTTTTAGTGCTATATAGCCAGGCCCTTTATGTACTCACCTTGCTAAAGATGTCCCTTTCACATGGTCACTGGCTTGTGACCCTTGCTTTACTAAGCTCGAAAACATGCTAGTGTCACCCACCAAATCCATACGGTCTCTAAATGGGACCTTCCTTTGAGATCATGTGCGGCGCTAGTGATTATGTACCACTAAGGGCTGCGTTGGGACAGAGGGAAGAAAAAAAGGCTTTTTTCATTTACTATGCCAGTAAGACACTAGACTCTGCACATGCCAATTACACGACCACAGAAAAAGAGTTCCTAAGTTTGTTGTTTTTGCTCTGAAAATTCAGATGCAAGTATATTGTTGGCTCTCTGTGACCATCTTCACGAGATCATGCGACCACAGTACTTGCTCTCTAAGCAGGGATCACGAGCCGGGTTCATGGGTGGTTTTACTATGTCAAGGAATTGATTGACCATTAAAGATAAAGGGGTTGAACGTGTTGTGACATTTATCTCGATTAGTTCAGTTGACTCATTGGCATACCCACATGGGTACGATAGTTTCGGATGAGCAACTCTTTGCTCTTGTTCGTGCGTGGTATCTTGACATTGTGAATTACCTAGTCGGCGATTCGATTGATGGGCTTCCCGACAAAAGAAAATTTTTGGCCGATATTAAAGAAATACTATTTTGATGATCCTTATCTATTAAATCTTGTCGGATCAAATAATGAAGATATTCATGCCTAATGATGAACATATTAGGATTTTAACTTTTTGCCATTCTGAAGCCTGTGGAGGACATTTCTCTGCCCGAAAAACAGCAGACAAGATTTTGCAAGCTGGGTTTTATTGGCCCACCTTATTTAAAGATTGCTTTGATTTTAAAAAACTTGCCTTCGGTGCCCGACAACTAGGAGAAGTCACAAGCGAAACATGATGCCTCTTACCCCAATTCTAATTATTGAAATTTTCTTGTTGGGGTATAGACTTCATCGGACCTGCTCTGTGGTTATCTCTACATTTTATTATCACGGTGATTACGTGTCGGGTGGGTTGAGGGCAATTCAAGCGAGAACCAATGACCACAAGGTTGTATTGAAATTCATAAAGGAACATATTTTCTCGTTTTGGAACTCTGGAGTGCGATTATTAGTGATGGTGGACTCCATTTTGCAAAATCGATCTTTTGAAAATGCATTAAAAAATAGCAAAGTCACCGTAAGTATCAACGACCTACCACCCACAAACCAATGGTGGCGAGGCAACTGGCAGGGAGATAAAACACCTTTAGAAAAGGCGGTTTTTAACTAATCCAGAAAAAGATTGGTCACTTAGTCTTCACCGTCCTTTGCTGACTATAAATCTTGCCTTTAAAAAGCGTTCTTGGTATGTCTCTGCCGGTTAGTTTATGGAAACGCCATTTGATGAGATGGAACCACTTAGGACTTGCGGGCTGTCGAACTTTAATTACGATCTAACTCAAGCGGTGCGGCGTTTATTCTTGGTTAAATGAACTTGAAGCTAACGGAGGGAATCGTGAAAGCTCGGGAATTTACGGAGCGGCTGAGTTATTCCGCGACAAATCTATTTCGGGGAAACTTCCGAACCTGATCGAGAAAGTATTGCTATCACGAAACTCTGATTGCATATCTTCGGAAAGCTGCATTTCTCGTTGGGTAGCCCGTTCATCGTTAAGGTGGTTTTATCCATGCAGGTAGTGGAGATCGAAAATGGGACAACTGGAAAATCCTTCAAGGTGAATGGCCAACGCCTCAAACCATTCCTTGAGCATTTCTCTCCTCACAGGCATCTTGTGGACTTGGTGGGCAGAAAGCTCTGCCAAAACTCTGTCAGTAACCTCGTTCTCCACTTGTTGTATATCGTTTGATTTTTATTTTTGTTCTGCTTTTTCTATTTTTATTGTCTTTACTTCCTTTGCTTTGCTTCATTTACTTTCCATGCTGAAAATAAAAATCGTAGGGCTCTTGTTTTACGCTGACCCCTCCCAGTTACATTTGTGGGGGTACCCTTAGTTAACATTAGGAGACTGATGCTTGTTTATGTTGTGGGGTTGGTGTACATACGGGTTGGAAGACGTAACTACGCTCGTTATATGTTCGTGGGTCAAATTTTCAAAGTTGCTTCTTTTGATATTATGTTTTACACTTGGCAGCACATACCCAGCTTGATCTCATACACTTTCCATCATCTTATCGCATGCATCTTATGCTTCCCACCGCTTTGTGTTCTTAATGGCTTATTCCCCCTTGTATTCTATCTACCTTACTGCTCACCCAAACCGTAGACTTATGGCCAAAATTTCTCCGATCTTGCCTGTTATTGTTTCCAATTGCGCATCAATTTAGCTGGTCATGTAATTTCATGCATCATAGTCTTTACGGAACACCTTGCATAATTGGAAAATGATTAGAGGCCATTATTTCTTTGCATTCCTGTGGATTTGTAGTGTCTCATCCCTTGCACCCATTTTGAGCTTTAAGTTGTCAAGTTTATTATTCGACCTTAGAATCGGTTATGGAGTATGGTGGTTCTCATGGAGAGTTTGAAGAACCACCCCGAATGATTCTGATACTAAGTCCTACGAATCTCAGTCAGTTGTGGAATTTGAGCAAGAGAAAAAGTGAACATGCGAAAACTTGGGATGAAGAGCGGTTGAGCAATTCGGATCTTATAGTAGCACCACGGCTCCAAAAGTGAAATATATATATATATATATATATATATATATATATATATATATATATATATATATATATATATATCTCTTCTCTCTGCTATATATATATTGAATTAAGAGAAAAGAAGAAAAATCGAGTTTTGAAACAAGTTATCACCAGTGCAGCTTCAGCGTAATACGGTACAACCTGCTTTCAAAGTAGAGCGTAGCAAACTTGTGCAGAGTGCAGACTAATATTGTATCGGTAGAACTTAACAGAATTGATGGCAGGGTTCTCTTAGTACAACCAACTTCTTGTCTGGCCAAATTAGTGGCAGAGAGGGTTCTTGAAGCCAAAATTGGGCGCCTCTTGGTTGCCATATGTTTTGTTCTGAGGTGAGAGCCCCCAGCGTGTGTTCTTCTCACAAGCACTCCCAAGATCAGTTGCTCTGAGGGCTTCTGTTTCGATTCGGATTGGTTACCTGCGGTCGATGTTCGACGTGTTAAGCCTGTCTCTACTAGCATTGTTGATCTTCTCTCGGCTACACATGGATCTTTTTGGTTGGATTTGGTTGATATTGATACGCGATTCTTTGGTTGGGAGTGTATCTTGTCCATATGGGCGAAAATTGTTATCGATGTGCAAGGGCGGCCAGTCTTTGTTGAAACGAGTTTTGGGACATGATGATTTATATCCCGGGCCGTCGGGGCGTTATTGCTATCATTGCCCATTTTCATGGCGCGTGCTAAGAATCTGCAGGGAAGGAAGGCATCCGGTTCCTCACATGGAACAAGGCTGTGTAAAGCCCGAATCGGTACCTTGACCGGTGAAAAAGAAAAAGGGAAAACAAGTTGCATCCTCTTTAGAAAGTGAGGAATTATCAGACAGTGTTGATGAAGAAATAGAGGCTATGTTCTTTGAGGACTCGAGGTGAGCACGAAAATGGTTTGGGCAATGGCAAATAAGGGTTTCCAATGCGAGAGGGAGTTAATTTGGAAGCTTGTTCTTATATTCTCATCCCATCGGGAATTATCGAGACGAATATGCGCCGTGCACAGCGAGACGATATTTACCTTGGTAGTGGGTTCCCACCCAGCGAAGGAAAATCGGCGGGTTGACCGTATTGGAAACCGGTGATGGGAGAGCGACCGTGTCACTCATTCGATAGCACATACCTTACACTATATTCGCCGCGGCAGCGGATAGGCCATATCCACTTTCGAGTTGTGCCGACTTCGATGCGGTTATTCGAGGCTATGTGCACCCATCCTGTACCCATGAGTGGATTTATGAAAAAAGAATTCGTTCTGGAAAGCTCGAAGCGAATGCATGCGATGAACAAGATCATTCTGTCGAATTTGGTAGAAGAAGGGTAGTGAAAAGATCTCCCGGTGAAGCAGGTCGAGTTCTTTGTACGAGGTTATAGTAGGAAGGCGATTGTTATGCACTAGTCATATGGTGCGATAAGGAGTTCTTACAACATTCGACGTGCAAGCGCGCATATTCCGTTCCCTCACTTGGCCGTATTGTAGAAGCGGGGTTGAGGGGAATAGTTAAAGAAAAGAGGGTGATACTGGGATTGGAGCGGATCCTGGAAATAAGGTAGAGGCGAATGAAGCGTGTCATTAGACCCACGGCCCTCGGTGCCTTCGGTACCTCTCCGGGACCACTTCATCCTGACCCGGCACCATCAGGCGCTCACCTTTGAAGAGAGGGATGGGCGGCGGATCAAAGGTGGTTCAAGTCATTCTTGGGAAGCGAAGCGGTTGGGCCAGGCGTCTCTCGGGCTTGGGGGCCACATCTTTCGAGGAGAGCCAGCGATGGCGGATGCTACTTCTCGGATTTAGAGGGAGAGTCGGAAGAATTAGATGAGCGTAGTGGTGAGGGCATTCTCTTACGTGAGGATGAGGCGATCTTTCATAGTTGTGTTAATTAGACTAGGGTGGTGTTAGCTTGATCGGGAGTAGACCTTAGCCATATTATACAGCGCCGTTTTGATTTTTACCTTTCTTTCATTTAGCCCACGGTCATTTACAAAATTTTAAGACCTCTTGAGATCGACTTATGTTCTTTGTTCTTTTGACATTATGCATGATGGTTACATGTTCTAACCTGTTATATGATTGCTTACGCCATATTGATCACTCTGGAGTTCCCTTTGCTTGCATGACTACCTTACATTTCTTAAAATCCATAATCCTTATCTGAATAACCAATTTTGTGTTAGCCGGTTATAATGTTCATTGTGTAAGAATGTGGTTGGTCTAATTGAGTCATGTTGGTGCATACTAAAGTGGGTAAAATGTTCTATTCCATAATTGCTATTTTGAGATTCTTGTAAACTTGGTATGTAGGCGCCTTGTTGAAATTCACAGTGGGTAGTTCCCGATCTAAATCTTACTGAGACTAGCAAGATGCGGAATGAAGTGTGATGAATACACATTTGAGTGATAATTATAATAGAATTAAGCACATCTAAATCTGAATTTACCCACATTTGGCATGAACCAGGTACTTCTAATTTCTTTTATATTTTTAGACTTGTCGCGAGTCTTTCAAGTTTAAAGCGTAAGTGCACGGATGTGTCTTAGAAAATAATATGAAGCAATAGTGTGGGTGAGCAATTGCGTGAGATCTCAGAACTCCAATAAGCAAGGAAAGCTTCCAGTGAACAACTTGTCTGGGGTACAGAGCGCATGGAACTTGCGAGTTGTGGGAATTTGATCAGTCTGTGAGGAATCACTCTTGTCGACAAATCAAATTGGGAAAATCATTGGAGGGGGTATAAAAGCAAGAGGACACAATTAAAAGCGAGCTTTTGACTTCTAGGGTTTAGGTTTTGAAAGGAGAAGAGTTTTCTCTCCATTTTTGAGTTGGAACTTGTAGATCCAGATTTAAGATTTCTTTTCTATTGGAAGTTTTAGATTGACGTTTGTAATCTTTCGACGAGAAATACTTACCTTACTTTAAATCTAATATCTCTTATTATCCTTCGATTTTACAAGTGGTCGATTTCCAAAAGGTATTGTTTTTATGATTAATCGTTCTTTAATTATAATTGTTCTTATAAGTTTTATGGAGTTCTAAACCCCTACTGCTGGGAATCCATGGGGAAACTCCTGCGATTAATTATAGTCCTCGATTCCTATTTTGATCTTGATGGATTGTGTAATATTAATCACTTGTACGGAAAGAGGTTGTAAATCCTTAGTTGGGCATATTCTTGACAACGTGTTAGCAGTCATCCTCGGTACACGTTGGTAGCCCACGATCATGAATGCAAGTAGGGTTAGTATTAGTGAGAACAAGTGTTTAGTATTACTCGATCATCCTTTATTTTCAGAGCATTTAGATAAATCCTCCGTCAGACCATTCATCAATGGTTCCTAGATGAGTTTATAAAATAAAATTAGGATTTACCTAATCGGAAGTAGTGGAACCCTAAAAATCCCGACAATTGTCGCTCTGCTTTATTAAAACCCGATCAACCATTCGGATTAACGACACAACGCACGAATTTCTTTTAAATCATACCTTTAGTGGAGAATAGCTCCTATTGATCGACAAAATCAGACCACTCCACATTGGAGATGATGCGTAGTTCCCACGGTATTACAATGCTGAACAAGCTGTAATTCCCTACAACTTGGGAATAGAATTCGGCACACCACGAATAAGGAGCCGAAGCATTTCTGGTCTGAGACAAAAACATAGTACTCAAAGAGGCATATTTTAAAATTTGACCCAGACATATAACGGCGCATAATTCACGTTGACCCGGTGTACACTACCCCCACCTTGAAACAAGCATTGTCCTCAATCACGAGAGAACCAAAGGGTACCACCACAGCGAGAAACAAGCATTGTCCTCGTCTGGAGAACCAAGTACCCACAGCGAAATGGAGGTGGCAAAGAAACAAGGGTACCCCCGCGTAGTTGGAGAGCGTAGAGAGAACAAGAGCCCCACGAATTTTTTATTTTCTATTTTATTGAAAAGCGATTGGAAGTAAAAACAATAAGCGAAAAGCAAGAACAAAAAATAAAATCAAAACTATATACAACAAGTTGAGCGAGGTTACTTGGAAGAAAGTCTTGGTAGGCGGGTCTGCACCAAATCCTCGATGCTCTTGCGGAGAGAAATGCTCAAGGAATGGTTTGAGGCGTTAGCCATTCACCTTGAAGGATTTTCGGTCCGATTTCAATCTCCGCGGCTCGTATGGATAAACTACCTTAGCGATGAATGGGGCCGATCAGCGAGGCAGACTTGCGGGAAATAGATCTGGCGGTTTGTCTGCGGTACCTTACGGTTGGGTTCGAAAGTTTTCTAGCAATAGATTTGTCATGGAACAACTTGAAGCGCTCTTTGCAAGTCGGGAGCTTTCATCGACTCTCCGCCAATTCTTTAAGTTCGTCGGCTGCTGACATTATTTGCTTACAGCGAGTGCATCGGAATTAAAGTTCGTGGCCCAAATAAGTAGGTGTTCCATCTCTTGGAAAATGCAAGCCTTTCCATAAACTAGCCTATAGGGAGACATACCAAGAAACGAGTTTTAAAAGCGATGCAGTGAGCCCCGAGCATCGGTAAGGCCGGGTGACCAATCTTTGCGATTCGGGGCCTTGGATTTTCCAAATATGTTTTATCTACTATTAGCTAGCTCGACTTGACCATTTAGTGCATTAGATTGTGCATTGTTGATACTTTATAGGTGACTCCATATTTTTAATAGATTTTAAAAGATCGATTGCAGAATGGAGTCCACCATCACTATGTTACGAGTTCCAAAACGAGAAAAAAATATGTTCTTTTATAAATTTCAAAACAACCTTGTGGTCATTGGTTCTCGTTGGAATCGCCTCAACCCACTTAGACACATAATCAACAGATAATAAAATGTAGAGATACCCACAAGAAGGGGGAAATGGCCCATGAGTCTATACTTGACAATCAAAATTTCAATAATTAAAATTGGAATTAGAGGCATCATGTTTCGTTTTAATGACCTCCCCAGTTAGCGGCATTGAGCACGAGTTTCTGAAAGTAAAACAATCATAAATAAGGTGGGCCAATAAAGCCGAAACTGCAAAATCTTATCTGGATTTTGAGGCGGAGAAATATCCTCCACGAGCTTGAGAATGGAAAAAAGTTAAAATCCTCACACCTTTCGTCATTGGGTACACATGCTTCTCATCTTTGATGCAGACGATATTTAAATAGATATGGATCATCAAAGTAGTATTTCTTAATATACACCAAAAATTTCTTATTTTTCTGGCGAGAAGTCCATTGGTGGGAATCGGCGATTCTGAGGTAGTTCACAATGTCGACATACCATGGGTAATGAGCGAAGCGAAGTTGCTCATCGAAAGCTCACCTATGGGTATGCCATGGGAGTTGGATACGGAACTAATCGAGATAAATGGTCGCGACCACATTCTCAACCCCCTTTTATCCTTAATGTAAGTGGAAATTAGTTCTTGACATAATGGAATCCACCTAGTTAGCAGGGTTTTGTATCCACAGCAGAGAAGCGAAGTATGAAATTGCATGATATGTGAAGATGGTCACAGGAGAACCAACAATATATGACCTAAATTTTTCTTGAGCAAAAACGAAAGCTAGAAACTCTTTTTCGGTGGTTGTGTAGTTTGCTTGGGCGGAGTCTAGTGTCTTGCTGGCATAGTAGATTACAAAAGCCTTTTTGTCTTCCCTTTTTCCTAACACAGCCCCTATGGCATAATCACTAGCGTCGCACGTGATCTCAAATGGAAGGTCGATTAGGGGACCGCATGATGGAGTGGTGACACTAACATGTTTTGAGTTTAGTGAAATGATGTCACAAGCTTGTGACCATGTGAAGAAAGGACATCTTTAGCGAAAAAGTACATAAAGGGCATTTATAGCACTAAAATCTTTTATAAACCTTCTATAGAACCCGACATGACCAGGGGAATGACCTTATGTCTCTAACACACTTTAGGAATTAGGTAGTTGGAAATTAAGCTCAACTTTGGCCTTATCAACTAATGCCATTTTTTTGACACTATATGGCCTAAAACCAATCCCTTGTGTTACGTGAAATGACATTTTTCCCAATTTAACACAAGATGTTTCTCTTGACACCTTTCAAAACCTTCACGATAAATTCTCCCAAGCAGATCTCAAATGAGTCACAGCGAAATCATCCATGAAAATTTCAATATGATTTCTATCATGTCACCTAAAAATTCCCATCATGCTGCAGTTGAAAGGTTCGAGGGTGCATTGCATAGTCCGAAGGGCATCTTCCTAAAGGCAAGGTACCAAAAAGGACACAAGTGAATCTGTTTTTCTTGATCTTTTAAAGCTATCTCAATTTGATTGTACCACGGTACCCGTCGAAAGCGATAATATTCATGCCTGCCACTTTCTCTGCAACATTTGATCAACAAATGGAAGGGGGAAAGTGGTTTTTTTCCTGAATACCAGCATTGACTTCACGTAATCTATGCACCTCAAATCTGAGGGTGACCACAGTGGGAATGAGCTCATTATTTTCGTGGCAACTTCTGTGACTCAGAGCTTCTTAGGAACTACGTATTGGACTAACCCAGCTTCTTATACGCAATAGGGTAAATGCTTTACGTAAGAGTTTTAAAACTTCCCTTCTTCACCACTTCTTTCATTATTAGGTTCAATACGTCTACTGTGGTTGCCTAGAAGGTTTAACATCCCCTTCTAAGTGAATTCTATGTGTGCGGGGATCAAGGAATTAATTCCCTTAACCTCTACTGATTGTCGGCTAAGCAGTCTGTGGGTTTTCAATATTTCCAAAGAAGTTGAGTTTCTTGAGTCAAGTCTAAGGAGGAAGATATGATTACTGGAAAAGTGTTCTCCTCCCCTAAGAATGCATATTTTAGATGTGTTGGTAAAGGTTTTAGCTCGAGAGCTTAGGTGGCCTGTCTCAGAGGCAATGTCTTATCCTCATTTGGTGGCAAGGTTCCATTGGGTGTCCACCCATTAACTTCCAATACATCTTGCATGCTTTCGATTAAAGAGTGTAAGAAACTCGACTCGGTGATCTGCTTCTCCTCTGACTCGGGCGATGGAAGCTTATGACTTAAGAGGATCATCATGTGAGACATTATCCGGTATTTTTGTACCACGGAGTCCGACCATGTTAATTTCACACAATATCCTCTTCATCCCCGTTCCTTGATTACATTGAAAATATTTAGATTAATAGTCATGTTACCAAGCGATAGTGTCATTAGGCCTCCCACAATGTATAATGGCATTAGCGGTGCGAAATGGTCGACGAGTGCGGGAACTAAGTTCCTTGATTCGCCACAGGTTGAGTGTTAAGCACAACAAAATCCACGGGAAGTAAATTTGTCCACTTGTACCAAAACATCCTTCCATATTTTAGGAATTTTTACACTACGATCGGCCGATTGGAGGGTGATATTGGTTGGCTCTAATTCTCCCAACCCTAGGTCATATGCGGTAGGCAGTTAACACTTACCCACCAAGTCCACTAAAGCATGCCTTACTTTGAATTTCCACTACTATGAAATAGTAGGACTTGCAGGTCTTTGTATTTTGGAGGCAAGTTGTTCGAATTAGGAAGTAGATTGTTCGATCATGAATACCTCATGACTGACACCTAATTTCCTTTTCATAGGTGCATAAGTCCTTTAAAAATTTAGCATATGATGGAATTTGCTTAATGGCATCTAACAAGGGAATGTTCAATTTTACTTGTTTGAACCGGCTCATAGATCTCCGAATGGTTATTCACTTTCTTGGAGTATCTCGATCTATGGGGTGCGGTGGAGGGATATGGGTAGACTTGTCGTCCTTTGGTTTGATCATCAATATCATTCGTGTCGGGGACATGATATTTGTGCGCCAACTCATCTCTGAACAATTCCGCGGGGGCTCTGAGTTGGTTCCTTAGTTTGAATGATCTTGTCGACACCTTTCCACTTAGAGTAGTGACGGCCTTACAGGTGTTGAGGTACCCTCGGTGGTCTGGGCACCTATTTATTTTGCCGCGTAGTTTTGAATGGGTTGAGATGGAAGTTTCCCTTTTTCTTGTTGAAGGCTACCTATGGGCTGAGTTAACCAGTTTATATGAGATCTCACATCATTCAAAGCAGTTCGGAGTTCTGTGTTTGTGGATTGTTGGGTTTGTACGAACTGTGTTACTATGTCCTCTAGACTTCTCTTATGTGGAGGTTGGTAAGGCTGTGAGCTTTGATTCCCTTGGTTCGGTGGATGATGACCTTGATTAGAGTTTCAGCAGAAATCCTTGAGGGCTTTGATTAAAAATGGAGAATTGAATTGGAAAACCTTGGTTTTGATAATGGGGGCCTTTGTTGTTTAGCGGGTTATCACGGGCCTCCCTCAATTTCTCGGTGGAATTAGGATCTTGCCACAGCGAGTTATAAGTTTGGGTATGGGGAATTGAAGGTTTCCTTTGGTAGTTAAGAGGCGGTGTTGCTCTATTTGAATGACTCCCATAGCGAGGAAGATTTGGGCGGGTTAATGGTTACGTATGCGGGTCATCGCATATAATGCATGGCTCCTCTACTCACGTCCATTTGGTGCGAGGGTAATTGAGGCACACTAGTTACCTCGTTCACACCTTTTTCATCTCTATGGCCCCTCTCGCTTCTTGTTAGGTGGCAATTTTGGCTTGCAACTCATCATTCTCTCTTAGGTAGGTGGTGGATTCAGCCGCAGTGATGTGCTATGCACTTTAGCAGTGTCTACAGAGGTGTTAGTCTCCCAAGTTCGAGCATTCTCTGCTATAGTGTCAAAAAGTTGAATTGCTTCCCTAGCACTCTTTTC
The DNA here is from genome assembly GCA_016808115.1 of Tetrastigma voinierianum. Lineage (NCBI taxonomy): Eukaryota > Viridiplantae > Streptophyta > Magnoliopsida > Vitales > Vitaceae > Tetrastigma > Tetrastigma voinierianum. Next base: position 111,079 of record JAEQBH010000133.1, on the reverse strand, counting down.
ATAAAATTCTCCGGCACACATCATTTGGATGTACTGTTTATTACTTAAAGATAATCCTTGATGAAAGTATGCACAAATTTGTCAACATCTGACCATGATGAGGATAGCATGGAGAGATCATATATCTCCCCATACGGCTGCGAAGGGTTCACGGCTTTCGAAAAGTTGAATTGCTCGCATGAGGGCATTGGTACGTGCAGGAGGGAAAAACTTATTGAGGAATTCGTTCCGCATGTTTTCCCACGTAAAGATTGAATTAGGTGCAAGGGAATGGAACCAGATTTTGGCCTTCTCCTTTAAAGCAAAAATAAAACCAAGCAGTTATGTGAAGAGGTGAACCGGTGGAGAGGAATGCCTTTGGGACATCCTCAGTCCTAAATGAATGAGTAGGGTTCGGTCGAACCTTGATATACGAGTGAAAGGCGGGATCATTCACGACCATCGAGAAATTGATTAATACTCTTAGGAAGCGAATACAAGAATTGGTTGTGGTCCTTTGAGGTTGTAGAATTTCTCGAAGGGTTCTTTCTACGTTAGGCAAAGGAGCAGGGGGAACTCTATATTGATTTTGCTGAAAGTTACCATTTCCTCCCCCTCTCATCGGTGTTACTGGAAGTGTAACATCACCTCCATGTTGTGGAGGTTCATGAAATCCTTAATGGGTGTGGGGATCCCTTAATTATTTTCATTAATCTGCGGTGCACAGTTCGGGATGATCCGTTTGAAGTAAATGTTATCTGGAAAAACTTGGCTTATTATGGATCCTTGAGTTTCTAGGAGGCACTGACCTTGCTAGTCGAGTTTGCTCGTTGCGAGCCCGGCGTATTTATGCACTGCGCTTACTTCGTCAAAAGAAACACCCCTTTGAGATTTCTCACTTAAACAAAATAAAGAAAAGTGGAGAGCGTGCGGTTGCAATGCAATTACCATTACCTCTAACTCTCTTGAGATCAGCGTTAGTCACCCGCCGACCAATGGCGCTCCAAAAATGCTTTGTCCTTTATTTGTATGCGAGATTCTATTCCCAAGCATAGGAATTCTGAGTTGTCTAGCATTCTGTCTGTGGGAATCCACAGGTCATCTCCGCAAATTAGTCCCAATTTTATGAGCCAATAGAACTATTCTCGATAAGGGTATGATTTAAAGAGAATTAGTAAGGTTGTGTTGGTTGATTTGAATGGTTGATTGGTTTAGATGTTTTAAAATAGAAGAGACAATTCTTTGGGATTTTAGGGTTCCACTCCTCACGATCATGTAAGTCCCACCTCTTATTTTATAAACTCATCTAGGAACCGGATTTAATTAAAGCGGTCTTTGATGGAGGATTTATCTTTAAATGCTCTTTGGAAAATAAAGATGATCGAGTAATACTAAACACTTGTTCTCAATTATCTGAACCCTTAGCTTGCATTCATGATCAAACACAACGTGTACCGGGGATATCTCGTTAACACGTTGTCGAGAATATGCTTGACTAAGGATTTGACTCTTACGCCTGAGTGATTAATATTACACAATCATTGAAGATCAAAGAGGATTGAGGTATACCTTAATCGGGTGAGGATTTCCAAATGGATTCAATGATGGGGGTTAGAACTCCATAAAACTTATAAGAACAATTATAATTAAAGAACGATTAATCATAAAAACAGTACCTTTTGGAAATCAGGATTCACTTGTAAAGGCGAAGGATGAATAAGAGATATTAGGATTTAAAACAAGATAAGTATTTACTGTGAAAGGGTACAGCGCTTGAATCTAAAACTTCGATAGACGAAATCTTAAATGCGGATCACCTAGTTCCAACTCAAAAAATGGAGAAAGCTCTTCTCCTTTCAAAACCTAAACCCTCGAAGTCAAAAGCCCCATTACTTGTGTCCTCTTGCTTTTATACCCCCTCCAATGTGATTTTCCCATTTTGGTTCATTGACAGGAGTGCCCTCGCGTATTGATCGAATTTCTAGCCCAATCTATGAATTCCATGCGGTTATCAGGTACACATTAGTGATGTGCCGTCTGATTTCGCCTTGTCGAATTTTATGCTGGTTATGCGGTACAATGTGGGTTATGCCAGGTACAATATTACTTATACACTTACATGCAAGTTGTCAGGTACACATGAATGATGTATCGGTACACTTGATCCTACAGTGCTTTCCTTGTATTCTTGGAGTTCGAGACTTCATCAATTGTTGTAGCATCCTTAATGCTTCATATTGGCTTCGGACATACATCCTTGTACACTTAAGTTCTGAACTGCAGAAAAGACTTTGCACAAGTCTAAAAAACATAGAAGATATTAAAAGTACCTATCCTTATACCAATTGTGGGTAACTTGTGATTTAGATGTGCTAATTCTACTATAATTATTACTCAAATGTGTATTCATCACCTGGCAGGTGTGTACTTGACCTTCGGAGTCACAATCAGCGATGGATCCCGATGGACCGTCAATCTAATCCATGTCATGAATGACATCCATATACTGAATCCTTACCAGCTCACCAACACCCAATGCAATTTCCACTGGGGTATCCAAATCTTGAGTCACTCAGAACTCCTATCACTCAACTCTAAGTCTGCGTGACCTTGTGTGTTTTTCATCTCGAGTCACTCCCGACTCCTATCACTCAATTCTAAGTATTCGTGATACATGACCGTGTGTTTTCTCTCTCGGGCAACATAACTTTTTGGCCTATACTACAAGCCTCTTACATTCACACAGAAATTTCCGATATCTCCACGGGTCTCTTACACCATACGAAATTGGATAGCTCCCTGGGTCTCTTACGCCCACACGAAATTTCGGTTCTCCACGGGTGAAGGATCGACAGGATCAACCTCATGAACCCAGGGGACCTCGGCACTCGATGGATATAGAAACTTTTCCTCAAAACGGTCAAAATAACATCCATGGAAGCGAACCCTTTACAATCATAACATATCTTTAGAAAATAATGCGAGCGAAGTGATAAAATTTTTTTTCTTTTTTTTCCCTTTTTTAAACACTTAGATTTTCATAAGAAATTGACGAGTTTCCCTACATTTGTCGGACTTTCCCAAATTTACAAAACCTGTGAAAACATTTAAAAACACTTCTAATCTTTCAATCCTTAACTTCTCAACTTACGTTTTAGAACTCCTCGTCCACAACTCAATCAAACGCAATATATACACATATACATTTATTCACTTCAAATCATCAAAACATTGAAATTTCTTCAATTACATACGGTTTTATAAAAGGTTGGGCTGTGGGACAAAGCCATTAGCCCTAAGTAGTTCATTCAAAATATATCCATATTGCATATATACATGACAAATTATTCAACCTATAAAATGTCTGGAGTATTTATACAATGCAGTTCACATCACGTCTCGTCTCCTCGATGGCTCAACTCAGCACGAGGGGAAATTCTTCTCTGGCCCTTTGTCTCGGAGTCCACGAAAATATTTTTAAACATATGGAAAATAATGAGCTAAAGGAGCTCGAGTGAGTGTCTAATTTCATTAAAATAACATTTTCGGTATATATCAAAGTATCTACTTATAAATTAAAATCAATTTATGCTCTTAAACATTTATGTCTTAAACTTTCTTTCTTTCTTTATAATAAATACTTATACAATTAAAATTATTTTATACCTTAACATTTATACCTTAAACTTTCTTTCTTTATTTCTTTCTTTACGGTGAGCCAGGGGAATAAACACAAAACGATTTAGAATGTAGCAGTGAGACGATCACATTCGATCATAACCACTACAACGCGGAGCTTCGCGCTTTGCATATGGATTCAGTCACTTAGCACACTTATCACGTGTAGAGATATTACTCTAAACACCCATTTCCCTCCCTCGGTTATTAACCTATAACTTTACCTCCTAAATCCTTACGCTTAAAATTACCTCGGCCAAATGTCAGTCCTACTTGATCATATGAGGTTAGGGTAACCATCGGTAAAACATTTATCAAAAATACATTTATAAATCCATTTTAAATCCTTTACTATCATGAAAACTCATATATATATATATATATATATATATATATGCAAATATACATATGCATTCTTTACACATTTTAAACTTCCATAATGCCTTAACATATGCATACATATAAACATTTACATTAAACTTTCATTTTAACATTAAAATCATTCCTCCTTTCTTCAAAATACATTTATAAATCCATTTAAATCTTTACTTTCATATTCAAAAACTTATATATATTAAAATATATATCACATTCTTCACACATTTTTAAACTTCATAATGCTTTAACATATGCATACATATATAAACATTTAATATAAATACATATATTTAGGCAAAGTAAACATTTATACATTTACTACATTCTTATGGATATCCATATATAAACATTTACAATTTTGTGACGGAAACACCTTTTTCCATCACTGAATTATCACAATATTTTGACTGAATTCCGTCAAAAATCCGTCACTAAATTTTGTGACGGAAAAAAAATTCCTTCACAAAATTTAGTGACGACCAATATTGTGACAAAGAAAATTTCGTCACAAATCCGTCACTAAACATGATTTGTGATGGAAATTTCCGTCACTATTTTTGTTTTTTCTTGTAGTGACAAACTCGAGTATCATTTAGAGGAAGAAGATAACTTTTGGAGAAATGAGACATATAGACTTCTTCATTTAAATCACAATGGAAAATCATTGTTCACATCTAGCGGTGAAAAAAACACTAAACAATAGTAATTTTGGCTACATAGTTTTGGTATAATCTAAGCCTTCAATGTGTATCCTTGGTGACCATGTAGGTTTTATAAGATACGAAATGGTGCGACCCTTTTTGAAAAGTTTCAATTTTGAAACTTTGAAATTTAAGTTTAAGCGTAACCTTTCAAAAGCAATATATAGCTTTGTGATTCTTGATGGAAGAACTACTATATAAAAGAGTCCTCTCTTCTTTGCTCATTGCAATAAACTTATTCATTTTTGAGAATTCCATCAATTCGAGAGAGCAAAGTAAGGGAAAACAAAAAGGTTATACGGTTTGGTTCTTTGTGATCCAGTTTCAGGTTTTCAGAAAATCAATGGCTGAAGGTATGTAAGATCGTATTTCTTTTCATGTTTCCATATTAGAAACATATTTAGGATGTTGTATATGCAACTATCATTTGAGTATGAGCATGATTGAATCTCTACCACTGGATATTTACTCGCAGAAATAATAAAAATAAAATAAAATTTTTAGGATCTGTTTTTGAAGTGCGGATCTTACGGTTTTGGATTTTTAATTGTTTTAGAATCATTAAATCACCTTTATATTTGATTCAATGTGTTTTTTTATGATTCTATAACAACAAACTGCTAGTAAAAAAAAAAATCATGTTTCTTGTTCTCATGGAGGTCTTATACGACAACAAATTGCTAATAAAAAAAAAAAATCATGTTTCTTGTTCTCATGGAGGTCCTATGCGAAGAAAACAACCTTTGAAAAATAAATAAATAAATACATAAATAGTATTTGGGCCTATATGAAAAAGGCTTTATTCTTGGCTTCAATGATAGTAGTAGTCAGAAGCCACTTTAAGGGTTTGGGCACAGTTTTGAATCGGGCCACTTTTAGTGGCTTAAGATTAAAAAAAATGTGTTACTTGTGGTGTGAACCTACCTACAAGCAAGTTGCTTGAGAATGACTCACCAGCCTTGGCTTATGTGTTAAAGAATTTATATGTTTAATTCTTATGCGCTTAAAGTATTTCATTACGTGCTTAAGTATTATTTATTAATTGCTCAAATCATGTTTATTTAAGAATAATACTAATAAAATTTACAGATTTTAAGGCTTTCTCATGCATGAATGTATTATTTATGCTTTGATTCTTTTGTATGAAATCAAATTGTGTGTGATAATTATGATTAATTATCTAATTTTATATATAATAGGGTGGATTATTATGCTATATATTCAATAAAATTTGATATTATACATAAAACTTAAATTTAGTGCCTAAGTTTAGTGCTTAACTTTTCAAATAACGAAGAACATGATAGGCAGCATTAAGATGTGGACGACGAAGTCTTTGCATGAATTGATTGAGAAGTTGTACCGCATATGTGATGTTAGGTTGAGAGACAGGAAGGTAAATGAGACGCCTAATTAGGCGACGATATTGGCGTCGGTCCTTTAATGGTTACCGCCACAATTTGATGTCAATGATGTTGTTGCAAAATTGAAATAGATGGTTTTACCAAACATTCGATTTTCTTTCAAGAGATCAAAATATATTTTAACGACAAAGAGATATCCCTTAAGGGGATCAACAAACTCTAATGAAAATGCCCCAGAGTACCACATGATCATTCTGAGAAGCATGTCTTGAGACAATTCTTGAGTTTTGGATTTGCAAGTATATTACCTCTGATAACCATGTCATCTACATAGGCAGTAGAAAAAAGATAAGAAGTATCTTCGATCAAAGTAAAAGTGAATGATCATTGTGAGATTGTATGAAGCCAAATTTCCATGGAAAATCACTTTTCATACTCTTCGCGAGGGCTTGCTTTGTATCTGATGATTTATGAAGGTGACGAACACGAGTATCATTTAGGAAGATAACTGGAGAAGGAGACATATGGAGCTTCTTCATTTAAATCACAATGGAAAATCATTGTTCACATCCTAGCCCGATGAAAAAAAAAAACAGCGAACAATAGTTATTTTGGCTTCATAAAGTTTTGGTATAATCTAAGCCTTCAATCTGCGTATATCCTTGGGTGACCATGTAAGGTTTTATAAGATTATGAAATGGTGCAACCCTTTTGAAAAGTTTCAACTTTTGAAACTTTGAAATTTGAAAGTTTAAAGTGGTAATCTTTCAGAAGCAATATAACTGTAGTTCTAGATGGAAGAACTATTATATAAAGGAGTCCTCTCTTACTGCTCTATTACATCAAAAACTTCATTCATTCTTTGATTAATCAAATTGAAACAAAGTAGGAAAGCAAAAGGACTATACGGAGTTTGGTTCTTTGTGATCTAGTTTCAGGTTTTCAGAAAATCAATGGCTGAAGGTATGTAAGATCGTATTTCTTTTCATGTTTCCATATTAGAAACATATTTAGGATGTCGTATATGCAACTATCATTTGGTATCAGAGCATGATTGAATCTACACTGGATAATTTACTAGAAAAATAAAGTAAAATAAAATTTGTGGATCTCATTTTTTCAGAGTGCGGATCTTACGGTTTGATTTTTAATTGTTTTAGAATCATTAAATCACCTTTATATTTGATTCAATGTGTTTTTATGATTCTATCTTGCTAGTAAAAAAATTCATGTTTCTTGTTTCTCATGGAAGTCACATCTGGAAGAACAACCTTTGAAAAATAAATAAATAAAATACATAAATAGTATTTGGGCTTTATGAAAAAGGGACTTTTATTCTTGAGACACAGCAATGTCCAGCAGACTTCTTTGAAGCCTTGGGGTTTTTGGGCTGAGTTGCAGATGTGCTTGCAATTGGCTTAAAGATTAAAAAAAATGTGTTACTTGTGGTTTGGAACTACAAGCAAAAGATTCAGCTTCAGATAATCTTCACCAAATAACCAGCTTATGTGTTAAATAATTTATATGTTTAATTCTTATACGCTTCCGTATTCATTACGTGCTTAAGCATTATTTATTAATTTCTCAAATCATGTTTATTTAAGAATAATACTAATAAAATTTACAATTTTTAAGGCTTTCTCATGCATGAATGTATTATTTATACTTTGATTCTTTTGTATGAAATCAAATTGTGATATTAAGCGATTTAATTCTTCAATTTTTATAGCATAATAAGTTAGTTTAATTATTCTTTATATATTCAATAAATTGATATTATCACATAAACTTAACTTTAGTGCCTAGGTTAGAAAGCACAACTAAATACTTATAAAATGTCTGTGTGATCAATATAATTTTAGTTTAGTTAGGAAAATACAACATCTTTAATTAATTTAAAATTATTTATTAAGTTAAGATCACATAAAGAATGAAGACATAAACTTGTAATTAATTATACTTAATATAATAAAATTTATCCTGCATGAAATTTTATTTATATTTATATAATTAATTAGGATGAATCTTTAGATTATTTTCATAATTTACCCATAGGAATAATGAATTGGTACATAATTTGGTAGTTTTATCTTTAAAGATAGAAATGCAAACTATATAGTGGTTTTGGAACCTTGGAACATTAAGTGGTACTTGTGAGGATTATACATGTCTAGGAAAGTCCTAACAAAAGGGCGAAAAGAGCCTCAAGGCTAATGGTTATTAAGAGGGACCGTTGTGTGAGTGATGCCATGATTTCTAATCAAGGATCCCTTTTGACCTCTTCAAATCTTTTTGGAAAAACACAGTATAAATCAAGAAAGGATCCGTGGGTTGTTAGATGCTCGGGAATTTCATGTTGGATAGGTAGGGGGGACACAGTGAGTCACCTCTTGGGTATTCAAGAAACCAATTCTCGATTAGTCTACCGCACCCACACACATGTGATCTCGGGGTATGCGGAAGCGGGCAGGCTTACTAGGTTCAACAAACCTTAGGGGTTTCTAAACACCAAAGTGATGGGACACCTTAGAAAAAGAGGATTGCCATTGAGCCTCAATTGAAAAAAAAAAGAGAAAGTATGAATAGAATAAGTGGGAGCTTCTAGTCGAAATCGTGGGGCACGATCGAGGGCTTTTCAAAGCCCTAATGCCTTAATAGTTGGCCCGGAGCCATTGACTTAGCGCCCGTTGCATGAGACCCAGAGGATGGAAGTTTCCCATAGCTTAAAGGTACTGGGTTTGGTTAGTGTTCGGGTGTGAAGTTCGAGGGAGCGGATGCCTGGTGCCCATAACCCGACTAGTGAAATTAATACGAATCTCCATGACGGGAACACTCAACATAAACTACGAGCAGGTATTTCTTTCATGAGTGGTAGGTTAGTTGAATAAAGGGTGCGTTCTTATCATACGTAGTTAGACTCTCCCAAATAGGTAGAAGTTAAATTCAAGTTTGAAGTCAGGAATCGAGAATTATATGCTAGAGATCATGTATCGAATGCACATAGGCATCCCTTGAGAAAATATTGAAAACTTGGAGGTTAGTCACTTGTCTGACGAGCAGGTGTTCGGCTGAATTCTTTTGAAAATTCGAACAACCTTATGGATCCTCACGAAATTTGAATAAAGAGGCAAGATTTGTGAGTCGGTCCATTTTGAACCTTCCTTTTTGGCAACATGTGCATCCACCGATCATGTCGTTGAGTTTTAGTATATTTAGTTTCTTGTGTGTGCGGTTTAGATTATGTTTTTGCTTGGGGGCAAACAAGAAGCTAAGTTTGGGGAGTGTGATGAATTAATACAAGCGGAATCTGTCATATCAGGTGTCCTTACTACGTTTTAGTTCTATTTTATATATTAATAAGTGCATTATTACTCGATATCTGATTTTTGGATCTTGTGTGCATTGCAGGTGAATATGGTGGTTTTCAGAAGCTTTTTGGAAATGCGAAGAAAATGAAGTGAAAACCCAACAGCAACATTGTGAAGTTCCAGCTTCGTGACGTTGCAACGTTGCGACGTTTGGTCAACATCAGTTAAAGTCAAAGAGCTGCCCAACGTCATGACGTTCCAACTTCGCAACATTGCGATGTAGCGACGTTTCTGTGATTCCTACATCAGAATTATAAAAAGCACGGGAGACCCAATTTTAGAGAGGATTGAGGCGGTGAGACGGGTGAAAATGACACGAAGCGACAGAGATATCCGAGAAAGACTCGTGTTTTTGTATTTCTCTTCTCAAAACCATTAATGATTTATAGAACTATGCTTGTATTAAATTCCGATATGTTCTAGATTTATTTCTAGGGTTTTGTTGAACCCTGCTTCAGTTGTATAGATTAAGGTTTAAATCTAATCTTATTCAGTTTATTTAGGATTCATATCGATTTGCTCTATGTCTGTGGTTTATATTCATGGTGATGTCTGACCAACATTGACATGATCTTCTTGGAGTATATCCCAGGTCGAGATAAGGATTCCCGAGGATATAAATCGAAGCTGACCCTTGGTGTCGGTGAATAGAGATATCCTAATTAGAGTATGGCGATTAGGGTTTGACATTTAGCGTTTTGGAGTATAGGGTAAAGGCGGATGCTCCCCAGCCCCTCTTGTGAATAAGCAAAATATATACCTCGAGAGAGTATCTGTTAAACACCGATCACCGAATCATTGAGAATTCATTAATAAGTGAATAATAATTCATCTAGGTAATAATCCATCAAATGTGGTAGGGAGGCAAAATATTTAGTTTTCACAAAAAGTAATTTCACAAGTTAATTAGATTTATTTTTAATTCCATACATTAATTAGACATTCATTAAGAGTTTAAGTCCAGATAATATTGTAGGGCCAATTCCGATTAGTCAACGCCTTACCCTGCTGGATGAAATCTTCGTACTTAGGTCTGTTTATATTACTTGATACGATGCGTGCACTTGCGCACATAGGCGCTTTACCTGAGTCTATACCGTCACATCACGATATCGGCCTATCATTGGTAACACATGCAATTAGTGATATAAACCTGAATCTAACATAAGCTTTTGGACTTTTCACGATTATCTCGGCTTTGCTAGTTACATTTATATGTATCTAGACATTCCAGAACTTAGGGGTGACAACTATAAAATATGGAACGAAAGGATTCTCCTTCATTTAGGGTATATGGACATCGATTATTCCATAAGGAAATCGGAACCACCAGAAGTGACAGAAGAAAGCACACCTGCGAAGTTCTTTATTTGAGGCGATGGGAGAGATCAAATCGGCTCGGCTTATTGTTCATTAAGACAAAATCACTACTTATATTAAGGGTTACATTTGAAACGTATGATAAGGTCCAAGATTTATGAGAACCAATTTGGCGAGCAATTAGATCGCCCCGGACAAAGCTTTGTAAGTACCACAATAATGAAGTTCTCTTCCATTCGTATCCGCAGCGTTAGGGGTGTGCGTGAGCATCATGCGAATAGGGACATCACGGCTCGGCAAGAACTCGGGATAGATATGTTGGAGTCCTTCCTAGTGCACTTTATTTTGAACACTCTTCCTCATTAATATGGGTCTTTTAAGATTTCATATAATATGCATAAGGATAAATGGTCAATCAATGAATTAATGACCATATGTGTTAAATAAGAAAAGAGGCTCGTGATGGAATTGAGAGAAAGTGCGATGTTGGCTACAACTTTTGGGAAGAACAAAAGGAATGACACATCTCAGACTTACACTTCTAAATCAAATTAGAAGGGAAGGTGGAAATGCGACCTCGGTGATATCAAGAAGGAAAATAAGTGTTTCTTTGTAAAAGGAAGGAACCGTGAAAAAATTGTCCTAAATTTAAGAAGTGGCTTGAGATAAAAGGTAATCTATCATCCTTTGTTTGTTATGAATCTAATATGGTTAATGTTAATATTAACACCTGGTGGATTGATTTTGGTTCTACAATCGATATTGCAAACTCTTTGCAAGGTATGCAAAACCTAAGGAAGCCAGTGGGAAGTGAGCTAAGCATCTTATCGAGCGACAAGATGGGCTCACCATGTGGAGAGTATCGGGGCGTACGTTAACGATGGCTAATGGCTTTGTTTTTAGTTTTGGAAAGGACCTTTTATGTACCAAGTTTCTCAAGAAACTTCATTTACTTATTTCTAGACTTGCTCAATTAGGTTTTCTTTTACCTTTTCAAGACAATGTATTTAGCATTTTATGAGATCAAATCATATTAGAGCAGTATTTTAGCGAGATGGTCTATATAGAATTTCTCTACAGAATAAAGCCACTAATAATTCTTTGCATGTTCATATTGGTACTAAGTGTAATGTGTAAAGTTCTTCTATGTTATGGCATCGAAGATTAGGTCACACATCTCCATAGATAGAATTAAAGATTAGTAAAGATGGAGTACTTAGTACTTTAGATTATCTTGCGATTTTGAGACATTATTAATTTGCATTAGAGGAAGCGGAACAAACAAATCTAAGAAGAATACTTAATAGGAGTTCAAAAATATTAGAAATCATACTTATCTTGAGCATATCTTTGTCGAGATATGGATAATAGCAGTAAAAAATATTTCATAACTTTCATTGATGATTACTCATGATATATGTATGTGTACTTGCTTCATAACAAGTATGAAGCATTTGATGCCTTCAAAGTCTTTACGACTGAAGTTGAGAACCAATGCGGGAAGCAAATACAAATAAGGAGATCTAATAGAGGTGGTGAATACTATGGTAGGTACCTTCGAGAATGGACGACTTTGGTCAGCTGCAAGTTTCTTCAAGAGCATGGGATAGTTTCCCAACACACTATGTCCGGTTCTCCGAACCAAAATGGTGTTGCAGAAAGAAGAAATCGAACTTTAGTGGACATGGTGAGGTATGTAGCAACTCGATCTTCCTAAATTTTTATTAATTTGGCGCACTTAAGACGGTGGTGTATATATTTAAATTGTGTTCTAACTAAAGTACATCCAAAAGACACCTTTTGAATTATGGAAAAATTGGAAGCCAGAGTTTGCGACATATGCCAGCGATTGCAAAGGGTTATCCATCTAGATGCCGAATATATAATCCATGAGAAGAAATTTGACGAGACTTAGTGGTTTCTTTATTAGCTACCACAAATGTTTGGGTTTATAAGATTTTCTTTGTCCATCTCATTGACTAGGATTTTAGAATCAAAGAGGCAGCGAGTTTCTTCAAAATGACATGATTAGTGGGAGAATTAGGCTGATTTAATTCCTGTTCACGGTCATATAGAAACTCCACCTTCCACGTCATGATAGATTGGTTATAGTTCATAACGCTCGTCGAGTTCGATTAGTGTTGAAACGACCCGATCATTGAAGTTCACTTAGTAAGTTTGAGAACCTTCCAGAGGATCAACAAGTTCAAGAATTACCATATAATCTTGAACAAACAGTTGAACCACAAGCTCCTTAAGGAGAAGATGGTCCAACATAAGATGATTTACTCATGAAAGGAAGTCGGCGATTCCTAGTGACTACATAGTGTATTTATAAGAAAATGATATTGGAGCCGAAAATGATCCTGAAACATTTTCACAAGCCTTAAGTTGTAAAGAGTCTGATCTATGGTATAATGCTATGAAGGATAGGTTAGATTATGAAGAATGCTTGAAGTGCGGGACCTTGTAGAGTTGCCTTAAGGGGCGAAGGCCATTGGTTGTAAATGGGTCTATAAGACCAAAAGAGACTCATTAGGCAACATTGAAAGATATAAGGCGAGACTCGTTGCTAAGGGATTCACTCAAAAAGAAGGAATATTTACAAGGAGACCTTTTCTCTTGTATCCAAGAAAGATTCTCTTCGTATTATTTTGGCGATAGTTACATTTCGACCAACCAGTTGCAACAAATGGATGTGAAAATGGCTTTTCTTAACAGTGATCTAGAAGAGGAGGTATACATGAAACAACCTAAAGGTTTCTCTTCTAGGGAAGGTGCTCATTTGGTTTTCAAGCTTAAGAAATCCATATACGGTTTGAAGCAAACTGCATTATTGACATACAAATTCCATGGAGTAGTACTTCATTTGGTTCGTTAGAAAACCCATGGATCAATGTATATACGAAGGAAGTTGAGTGAGGAGTAAAACTTGTTTCCTTGTTTCATATGTCGATAACATTACTTGCAACCTACGATAAGAGAATGATGCATGGAGTGAAACAATTCATCTCAAAATACTTTGATATGAAATTTATGAGTGAAGCATCTTATGTCATTTACATTAAAATCCATAGAGATAAATCTCTCGGTATTTTAGGTATATCATGGAAAACCTATATTAACGAAGTTTAAATTCGAATGAAGGATTGTTCACCAAGTGTTGCTCCCATTATGAAGGGCGATAAATTAAGTCTAAATCAATGCCCGAAAAATGATTTAGAAAAGGAATCCATGAAGAATATTCCATATGCTTCAACAGTTTGGCAGCTTTATGTATGCTCAAGTTTGTATAAGACCTGATATTGCATATGCAATTGGAGTGTTAGAGCGATATCAAAGTAATCCAGGTATGGACCATTGGAGAGCTGCAAAGAAAGTCATGAGGTATCTACAAGGAACTAAAGATTGTATGCTTATGTATAGACAGACGAACAACTTAGATGCAGTTTGGCTGATACGATCTGGACTTTCTTTAGTTGCGTTGATTCTCGTAAATCAACATCTAGGTACATTTTCATCATGGCCAGTAGAACTGTTTCTTGGAGAAGTGTCAAACAAACTTTGATTTCCACTTCTACCATGGGTGTCCGTCTCTTTGAGAGGCTACCTCACAGGTGTATGGCTTAAGAGTTTCATTTATGGGCTTAGAGTTATGGATTCTATTTCTAGGCCATTGAGGATTTTTTGTGACAACTCAGCTGCAGTGTTCTTGGCTAAGAATAACAAGAGTGGGAGTCGAAGCAAGCACATCGACATCAAATACTTAGCCATTAGAGAACATGTTAAGGAAAAACAAGTGGTCATTGAGCATGTGAATGCGGAGTTGATGATAGTTGATCGGCTGACCCCCAAGAGCATGCACGGTAGAAATTCAGGATCATGTAGACAGAATGGGGATTGTTTCCTCTTTGTAATTGTATATATACATTTAGTTCATGAAGTTCTTATACATACAGTTATTTTCTCATTTTCATGTGCACTTAATTCATTTGAGAAAGTACATTTCATTTGGACTTAGAATAAACATAAGGTTTATTCGTGCGTTTTTTGTTACCCGCATTAAGTAGTAGAATCAAATGCATTTGTGATACATAATTGATAATACTCATTATTGGAGGACTTATCTATGATTCATGTATTTTGTTGCTTTCGAAAGGTTTTATTAATGATTGCACCAAGTGGGAGAATGTAAGGTTTTATAAGATTCTAAAATGGTGCAACCCTTTTGAAAAGTTTCAACTTTTGAAACTTTTAAATTTGTGTAACACCCCTATCCCGAGGGTCCCGTTGACAACCTGTCAACCTGCGGAAACTTGTGGATATTGGGTAACCCGATGCCACATCATCATGTCCCAATTTTAGCCGGGATCCATAATTTAATAAAAATCGAGACCAGAGTCTCCTATGTCTGAAGCTCTATCAAATACAACCTGCCATAACAATACATCCGCATGACCCATCCGGACTCAATATACCACCACACGGAGTCATTTATGAGTCATAGCGGCCGTCGACCCGTTCGACCATTACCACGGATATTATACGTACAACTATGTAGTGATATGTTTACAAGAGTTCAATTATACACTCTTATACAAAGTGATATATTAAAACTAATTGTTCTAATATACATATACAAAAATATAGTCTAAAGCCACATCAAGGCTTTCTTCGCTATGTGGAGTCCGAATCTTGAGTCAGCCGCCCAGGCACGACACATGCACGAAGGGGATCTATGTGGTGAGCAAAGCCCAATAGTGATAATCTTCTACAAGGGTTACTCCCCACCTAAGTGCTCATACAATGATCAAACCAACCAATACACATCCAAGTGAAAATGTCTACATGAATATGCATTATGTCATGCATGGAATGCCTTCATGCCCTTATCCTAGTCACCGCAGACTCCCCGCGCATTACTATGCCAGAGTGTGACAGCGGAGTCGCTGGTGGTACCAATGGCTGTTTTCATCGAGCCCTTCACCCAGACTCACGATGCCCAATTCAAGTGCCAATGGGAAACTAATCCGAGTCAATCGACTCTATCACCTGACTCAGAAGTCTATGTGATAACCATGATCGTGTGTCTTCTTTGGGCACAGAACTTTTCGGATCACACAGTGGGTCTCTTACACCCATGTTACATAAATTTTTTACAAGATCTTGCAGTCTCTGCACTTATGTTCAGGTTTTCACGAGGGGGTTAATGGTCCCCTTCTTGCTCCACCCGGCACGTATTTATATTTATTTTTATGTTTTAAACCATGAGACATGTGGATGTCGTCCAATCTGAGCTCACTACGTTCATCAACACTGATGATGAATAACCATATCCATGCACACACACCCAATATGTTGATGTCCATGTGCATATGCAATGCTAATGTCACTAAAAATTCTCATGTTACATGTATGATGCACACTACATGGAACATTCTAATAAATCATACTTCATGTCAAGTACCATGCAACATATATCGCAAGCATATAAGTTCCATATATTTCATATCTTTAGAGATATCGTAGTATCATGCATATTAGCATTCATCAATACATGACTAAAAAAGTAATGTCATATAGCCTTCCTTAAGCTAACTCATGGAAATTCATACCCAATAAAATAGGCTACAACACATGAGTAGTCATGTCAAAACAGGCTATTCATATCGACCTGACAAACCTTTGCACATAATTTAAAACATAGATTTTCAGCAAGGTTGTGGAAACTCACTTCCTTACATAGGCACATGGAAAGAATCTTGACTCAATGGGCTTTCCATAAAGTCTAAGAACACTAAGCGGGTTCGGACATAAAGATATGGTGCGTCAGAGTTGGAACAAACAAAATAGGAAATGACCCATGTGTCCCACCTATACACTTGGTACAAACACCAACTTTCAGCAAGTTTGTGGATACCAATTACCCTCCACAGGAATATGGCTAGGTTCTTAGGCTCAGTAGGTTCCACTTAAGTCTAAGAACACCGAAGCGAATTCGGCAGAAGTTATGGCATTTTTATTCAAAGTGGTCGGTTACTCTGCTTACAGAGCAGATATAAGTGGATAAAAATCCTGTGACACCCCAAATCCCGGGGGTCCGTTGACAACCAGTCAACCCGCGTAGAATTTGTGGATGTCGGGTAACCCGACACCACTCCATTGAGTCCCCTTTTCCCAAGACCCAGGATTTAACAAAAATCGGGCAAAATCTCATTTGTACGGAGAGCTCTACCCAAAATACAACATGTGTAATTTCATGGCAACTTGTCCCAATATTATACAACGACCACACCGGGTCCACATACGAGTAAAAATGGCCACGTAGGGCCCACTTATCCATATAAATACAATCTATATCACCGAAACCACCAAGAGTTATTACATCACTCTTATCCTGGCTTATTATATTAAAGCTAACATGTTCTAATATAATATACAAAACATGAATCAAGGCCACAATCAAGCCGCTTCATAATCACGGCTTCTAAGGAGCAGATGCGCTTTGAACATGTCACATGCACGAAAGGGGGTCGCGATAGGGTGAGCTAATGCCCGGTAGAATGGTATACGAAGACCATTCCACCTAAATGCACATGAATGGTCAAACAACTTGACACACATGACCTAGGACATACAATCCCTGGCACATAATCCTACTTGTCATGAATGAGACGCGACTCATCATGCCCCATGTATTAAGTCCTCACCGACTCCTCTTACACATGTGATAAAAACCTTTATTTTTCTAGATCACATCCAATTATCATTTTATAAAGTCATTTTCATTTCTTTTTCAAATCCAAAGGCTTTTTGGATGATCCCTTATAAATCATTTATTTCATAAAACAAAAAGCTTTTTGTTTTCTAACCCATACCAACTGGTTTTATCCTCGGTCTGCGCCAGTGTAATCAAGATGTCGTGAAAATCTGCTCTATGCATTTGTGGGCCACGGATTTTTAGGGTCTCACCTTTGGACATACCCAGCCAGAGCTAACATTTCTCGGTTCTTTCATAGACGAGTCATGTCTAACCCACCCAAAGTTCTAGGTTTTTTAACCCTAAGGGTGTCTATCCCTACTTAAATTGCCTAACACATGAGTATTAATTTCATGCTGGCCTGCAGCTGTGAGACTCAACGGACTTTGTCCCATTTATACGTCTCATAATGAGCACCAGGCTTCTGATATTGATTGTTAACCATGCAAACCGTGGATCTCTATTGGACTTCGTCAAGTAGTCTAGCCCGTCTGAGGATGGTGAATGACAACGGCTATCACCTCCACACCCGTACCATCGCAGTGTCCTTGTGCATCGATGCAATGCAATTGTGCCATTACTCCCCAAATCATGCCCAATGTATAAAGACCTCTACATGGACACCCTATACCATACACTACACCGTGTACCATGGACACTCGTATCTAATGCACACAAAAGCCCATACATTCATTAAACGTTAATATACATGCAATCATACTAACATTTATCACATTCATGTCAACACATCAAACAAGCATGCATCAACATCATTCCAACTACTACTTAGACAAGTAATGTCATACTCAAATCCCTAGGCTACATCATGGTGTATAATGCCCAATAAACTAGTCTACAACATGCCATGCAATAGCCATGTCCACACACAAACTTATCCTGAGCCAAAATAACTTAGAGCACACATATTGACATCGAACATGACACTTCTTAACGAAATTCCATTTCTATAAATCACACAAACACATGTTAACATTTCATCAAGTCCTTTGCCTAGGCAGAAGTAATGACACACCTCATTTCCTAGGCTAATTCATGGCATATAATGCACTAAGATAGCACAAAACACGCGCTGTAATGGCGGCCGACACCTGACTCCTCACATCCACATAACCAACAATTAGCACAGTTGTTATAACAATCAATTTTTCAATAGGTATGTGAGCACCAATTTCCATTTAAAAGCATATGGTCAGATTCTAGACTCCAAGATCTTTCCATAGAGTCCAAGAACACCCAAAACGGAGCTCGAACGAGAAAGTTATGGTCATCCGAAGTTGGAGGCCTCGTATGAACAATGACTGACGCACGGAACCAGCAAGGGCCTACTTTTTTTTTCATCATTTTCAGACCAAATATGAGTTCAAATTTTATCAATATATATATATGGATGGATTCTAGACTCAAAGGGATTTCCATAGAGTCGAGACACCCAGCCAGACTTCCGAGATGAGAAAGTTATGAGTCGGTACGAAGTTGGAAGCCTTGCCTGAAGCGGAGACGGTGGGCATTTGTGAAATACAATTGCGTTCAGGGCTCCTTTAAAGCTCCGTACATCATCTTTTTCCCTGCAAACTCATCTCGGAAACAATCCTTTCACCCGACAACAATCTCGCCCCAATTGAGTCCACAATTCAGCCACAAACATGGCACAAAACCCGTTCCAAACTCAACCCGAAAATCAACTTAACAAGAACAACTCCAAATCCCGGCCAAAATACGATTTTGTGTCGAGGTACAATCAAACAGCCTTAGGGGCCAACCAGACAAAACAGTATTTTGATAAAAGAAATAAAACCTGAGTAGGAAGGTTCCTACCTCTTGGGCGAAGAACGAAACTTTTTGGAGTCAGGGCAAGACCCATGGCCTTTCGAACAGCTTTCGAATCTTAGACAAAAATTCTTGATTTCAGTGTCCACATGTTGCCCTCGACGAGTACTCCGACTTTAAGCCTTGGCCCGATGGAAACCGAGCCACCGATGGCCGTAAATCTTAGAGATAAGGTAGAGCTTCTCTCACTAACTTTTCTTCTCCAAACACGAAATCTTCGAAGAAATTGCGTGTTGTGGGTACCCATGCATAGCTCTAATCGAGTAGATGAACTTTAAATCTTGGCTCGATGGATTTCGACCACCCGATCTCCATAGATCGTAGAGAGAATGAGGAGTTTCTCTCCTTTCTCTCTCTAACTCAACCCACTGCCGGTTTCAACCCCAAAAATGAGCTTTTCTTCCTTTTGTTCTAACTTAAATTAAGTTAAGTGTGTGGCCCTCATGGAGCCAAGTGTCACGTGATTCTCACTTGGATCCGAGTAGGATAAAATCTGTGACACCTCACAAATCCGAAGTCAGATTGACAACCAGTCAACCGCTATTAGAATTTGTGGATGTTGGGTAACCCGACACCACTCCATTGAGTCCCCTTTTCCCAAGACCCAGGATTTAACAAAAATCGGGCAAAATCTCATTTGTACGGAGAGCTCTACCCAAAATACAACATGTGTAATTTCATGGCAACTTGTCCCAATATTATACAACGACCACACCGGGTCCACATACAGTAAAAATATTGCAGCTAGAGGCCCACTTATCCATATAAATACAATCTATATCATGAAACCACGAGAGTTATTACACATCACTCTTATCCCTAGCTTGATATATTAAACCTAACATGTTCTAATATAATATACAAAACATGAATCAAGGCCACAATCGTAGCTTCATAATCTGGCTAAGAGCAGTGCGCGAACATGTCACATTGCACGAAAGAGGGGGTCCACGATAGGGTGAGCTAATCTTACATTAGAGATAAGTCTACCAAAGGTAGAATTTCCCACCTAAATGCACATGAATGATTCCAACGACCAAGCACACACCAACCTAGGACATGCAATCCTAGCACATAATCCTACTTGTCATGAATGAGACGCGACTCATCATGCCCCATGTATTAAGTCCTCACCGACTCCTCTTACACATGTGATAAAAACCTTTATTTTTCTAGATCACATCCAATTATCATTTTATAAAGTCATTTTCATTTCTTTTTCAAATCCAAAGGCTTTTTGGATGATCCCTTATAAAATCATTTATTTCATAAAACAAAAGCTTTTTGTTTTATAACCCATACCCACTGGTTTTATCCTCCAGTGCCACTTGATGTAATCAAGTGTCGTAAGTATATGCATTTGTGGGCCACGGATTTTTGGGGTCTCACCTTTGGACACCGCACGCCGACCAACATTTTCTCGGTTCTTTCACCGACGGGGGTCATGTCTAACCGCAAAGTTCTAGGTTTTTAACCTAAGGGGGTGTCTATCCCTACTTAAATTGCCTAACACATGAGTATTAATTTCATGCTATGCAACTGTGAGACTCAACGGACTTTGTCCCATTTATACGTATCTCACCATCGACCTGAAACCTGATGTTGATTATCAGCCATGCGAGCCATTGGATCTCTATTGGACCGTCCAATACGAGTCCTGACCCGTTACGAGATGGTGAATGACACGTATGCGCTCACACCCATACCATGCAATGTCCTTGTGCACCAATGCAATGCAATTGTGCCATTGCACTCTAAATCATGCCAAATGTATAAGATATACCATGGACACCCTATACCATACACTGCACAGTGTACCATGGACACTGCGTGTCTAATGCACACAAAAGCCCATACATTCATTAAGCGTTAATATACGTACAATCATACTAACATTTATCACATTCATGTCCAACACATCAAACAAGCATGCATCAACATCATTCCAACTACTACTTAGACAAGTAATGTCATACTCAAATCCCTAGGCTACATCATGGTGTATAATGCCCAATAAACTAGTCTACAACATGCCATGCAATAGCCATGTCCACACACAAACTTATCACAAACCCAAAATATTAGAGCACACATATTGACATCCAAACATGACACTTCTTAACTAAGAAATTCCATTTCTATAAATCACACAAACACATGTTAACATTTCATCAAGTCACTGCCTAGGCAAGTAATGACACACCTCATTTCCTAGGCTAATTCATGGCATATAATGCACCTAAGATAGCCTAAAACCTGCCATGTAATAGCCTTCCCTTCCTGACTCCTCACATCCACACTAACCAACAGTGCTTACGATTGTTATAACAATCAATTTTTCAATAGGTATGTGACACCAATTTCTAATTTAAAATCATGGTCAGATTCTAGACTCCAAGATCTTTCCATAGAGTCCAAGAACACCCAAAACGGAGCTCGAACGAGAAAGTTATGGTCATCCGAAGTTGGAGGCCTCGTATGAACAGTGACTGACGCACGGAACCAGCAGGGGCCTACTATTTTTTTCATCATTTTCAGACCAAATATGAGTTCAAATTTATCAATATATATATGGATGGATTCTAGACTCAAGGGATTTCCATAGAGTCGAGAACACCCCAGCGGAGCTCAGATGAAAGTTATGGTCGTGCGAGTTTGGAAGCCTTGCCCTGAAGCGGACGGCTGGGCAGGCACGTGAAACCCTGAAATTGCGTTCGGGGCTCCTTCAAGCTCAGGTACATGCTACATTTCCTACCCAAACTCATCTCGAAACAATCCTTTCACGAGCAACAGTACCGCTGATTGAATTACAAGATTTAAGCCACAAACATGGCACAAAACCCGTTCCCGAACTCAACGAAAATCAACCTGAAACGGCTCCAAATCAGCAAAATACGATTTTTGTGATCGAGAACACAATCCAAACATCCCTTAGGGGTCAACCAAGACCAAAACAGTATTTTGATAAGAAATAAACGCGAGTAGGAAGGTTCCCTACCTCTTGGAGCGAAGCGAAGCACGATCCAGGGCCAGGAACGGCGCTGGCTCCTTTCAGATCTTAGACAAATTCTTGATTTCGGTGTCCACATGTTGCCCTCGGCCAGGTACTCGGAGCTTTAAGCCTTGGCCAGATGGGACAGGAAGCCACTTAGATGGTAGTAAATCTTGAATAAGTGGAGCTTCTCTCTTCTTTTCTTCTCCAAACACGAAATCTTCGAAGAAATTGCGTGTTGTGGGTACCCATGCTTAGCCACATCGAGCCAGATGAACTTTGGAAATGTGGCTCGACGGATTTGGGCCTGAGTCTTACATAGATCGTAGAGAGAATGAGGAGTTTCTCTCAAGGCTACCCTCTCTAACTCAATACTTCACTTGCCGGTTTCCAGCCCCAAAAAATAGGCTTTTCTTCCTTTTGTTCTAGCTTAAATTAAGTTGGAGTGTGTGGCTCGTGGGCAGTGTCACGTGATCTCCTTGGATCAGTGGATAAAATCTGTGACACTTTGAATCGGGGTCGGGTGATCTTAACTTGATCAACCGCGTAGAATTTGTGGATGTTGGATAACCCGACACCACTCCATTGAGTCCAACACAAGACTGATTTAACAAATCGGGCAAAATCTCCTTTGTACGGAGAGCTACACCCCGAATACAACATGTGTAATTTCATGCTTGTCCCAATGATACAACGACACCACAGGTCCTATACGAGTAAAATGGCACTTTAGACCCGCTTATCCATATAAATACAATCTATCCTTGAAACCACCAAGAGTTATTACATCACTCTTAATACATTATATTAAACCTAACATGTTCTAATATAATATCTGAAACATGAATCGAGGTATGATCCCGGCGCAGCTTCATAATCACATTACAGGCAGATGCCTTGAGCATTGTCTGTGCACGAAGAGGGGTCCCACGATATAGGGTGAGCTAATGCCCGAGTAGAGATAAGTCTCTGGGGCATTCCTAAATGCACATGAATGGTGAAACAACGACACCTTCAGGGACATCTGATCCACAGCGCATAATCCTACTTGTCATGAATGAGGCAGCGACTCGTCATAAAATGTATTAAGTCTCCTTCTTTGAGCTCCTCTTACACATGTGATAAGCACTTTATTTTTAGATCACATCCAATTATCTGTTTATAAAGTCATTTTCATTTCTTTTTCAAATCCAAGGCTTTTGGATGATCCGCATAAATCATTTATTCATAAAACAAAAACTTTTTAGTTTTACAACCACTTCCCTTGGTTTATCGGTGCCAGCAGTCATAATCAGGAGTATCGTGTGTATATGCATTTGTGGGCCAGTTTTTGGGGTCTCACCTTTGGACACCTTACGGCAGAGCCAACAGCTCACACCGGTTCTTTGCAGACGGGGTCATGTCTAGCCGCCAAAAGTTCTGGGTTTTTAACCCCCAGGGGTGTCTATCTACTTCGTGCCTAACACATGAGTGTGAATTTCATGCTGTCTGGCTGTGAGACTCAAACGGACTTTGTCCCATTTATCACATCTCTCATCGAGCCTCCAAACACAATGTGGATTGTCAATATTGCAAGCTAGTGGATCTCTATTGGACTTCGTCGAAGTGCGAGTCCATGACCCGTTCGCGAGGATGGTGGTGACAAGCGACTATCAAACTCACCCATACCATGTCCTTGTGCGATATTCTGGTGTGCCATTGCACTCTAAATCATGCCCGATGTATAAAGACCTCACATGGACACCACATACCATACAACACACACGTGTACCATGGACACTCGTATCTTGCACACAAAGCCGCCCATTCATTGGCGTTAATCCCATGCAATCCTTCAACATTATACATCTTCCAACACATCAAACAAGCATGCATCGGCGTGTTCAACTGCACTTGGTAAGTAATCATCATCTTTCAAATCTAGGCTGTCATGGTGTATAATGCGATAAACTAGTGACATGCGAATGCAGTAGTGTGTCCACACATGACACTTATCACAAACTGGAAATGTTAGAGCACCACATATTCAGACATCAGACATGACACTTCTTGCTAAGAAATTCCATTCTATAATTCACACAAACACATGTTAACATTTCATGAAGTCCTTTGCCCTGGGCAAGTAATGACACACCTCAGCTTTCCCTGCGAACAATTCTGCCTAGCATATAATGCACAAGATAGCACAAAGCACGCCATGTAATGGCCTAGCCGACACCACGACTCCTCGCGTCCACCTGACCCGACAATTAGCACACTTGTTTATAATCAATTTTTTCAATAGGTATGTGGCACCAATTTCCATTTAAGCATATGGTCAGATTCTAGACTCCAGATCTTCATAGGTCAGGAGGCCCCCAAGCAGGCTCGGACGAGAAAGTTATGGTCATCGAAGTTGGGGCCTCGTATGAACAATAGTACGACACGGAACCGACAAGGGAGCCTACTTTTTCATTATTTTCAGACCAAATATGAGTTCAAATTTTATCAATATATATATGGATGGATTCTAGACTCAAGGAGCTTCCGCAAGTCGAAGAACACCCCAAGCAGAGCTCAGATAGAAAAGTTATAGTGCGTCTGGTTAGAAGCCTTACGCAAGCGGTGCGGTACAGGCGGTACGCGTGAAACCCACGAAATTGCGTTCCCGGGGCACCTTTAAAGCTCCCGTACATGCTAATTTTCCTACCCAAACTCATCTCGGAAACAATCCTTTCACCCGACAACAATCTCGCCCCAATTGAGTCCACAATTCAGCCATAAACATGGCACAAAACCCCGTTCCAAACTCAACCCGAAAATCAACTTAACAAGAACAACTCCAAATCAACAAAATACGATTTTTGTGATCGAGAACACAATCAAACAGCCACTTAGAGGTCCAACCAAGACATAGTATTTAGATAAGAAATAAACCTTGATGAAGTTCCCTACCTCTTGGGCGACGAAACTTTTTGGAGTCCGAGACGAGACCCGCTTCCCGAACTTACGCTCGAATCTTAGACAAAAATTCTTGATTTCAGTGTCCACATGTTGCCCTCGACGAGTACTCCGACTTTAAGCCTTGGCGATGGAAAGCAGGAGCCATAGATGGCGTAAATATTAGAGATAGGTAGAGCTTCTCTCATAGCTTTTCTTTTTCCAAACACGAAATCTTCGAAGAGAAATTGAAGTGTTGTAGGTACCATGCACATAACCTGTCAGTAGATGAACTTTTAAATCTTGGCTGAAGCAGTTTACGACCACCGTCTCCATAGATCGTAGAGAATGAGTTTCTCTCCTTTCTCTCTCTAACTCAACCCACTTAGGTTTCAACCCCAATGAGCTTTTTCTTCCTTTTGTTCTAACTAGAATTAAGTTAAGTGTGGCCCTCATGAAGCCACGTGTCACGTGATCCTCACTTGGATCGTTCCTACCAAAAACAATTTATTTTTGGCTCCAATTCAAGTCCAATTTATTTTAAATAAACTTAGCAGGTTATTTCCTAACACCTGAGATTCTCGTAATCTTGTCCACTGAAGTCACTAGACGCCCGTTACCTCGAAGTGTGAAAATCGGAGTTGTCTCGGAATTTAACCAAAATTTTTCTAGTTAATAGATTTCGTAGAGAATGAATCAACGACCTGATCCGTTTCATCATCTAGAGACTCTAGAGAATTTTCTAGGCTTCCCTGATCAATTATGGCAATTTATTATTATTATTATTATCATTTTTCCATTTTTGAAAATTTCTAATTTTCTCGAGTTTTACAAACCCTACCTCAATTTGCGTGATTTCCCGGGACACTGCCTTTTCTTAGTTTCCATGAAAACCTGAACCCTTGAGAAATCGCGCGTTCGATTGCCACGCGTGGCTCGTCGCGTGGGCGGCACAACTCGGCCTGCAGAGTTGGTAGCAAAGCCTGAGTGAAATCGCTAGGAGAAAGGTTTACTTTCCTCTCTCTCTCTCTCTCTCACGTTTTTCTCTAGACCAAAATGAGATCTCCTCTCTCATGTTAGATATTTTAGACTATTTATAGTGTGGACAACGGCTCACGTCATACATCATCACACTTCTTGATTCAGTTCTCACCTCAAACAATTTATTTCATCCCGGTTTAGTTCCATCTATCTTAAATGGAATTCTTTAAATATTTGATATTTTTAGGATTTTCTAAAATCTCGTTTTGAGGGGAGTCCACTCGCGCCATCGCACCGAAATTAAAGCAGAAAATTATCTTGTCTCATAATTCAGAGAGGGTGTTCGCATGGGTGACTCAAGAATTTCATGAGGCGATTCTACGGTAAAGTCCATTTTGTCATGAGATCTAGAAAGAATTTCGACAAAATTACCATTTTTCCCTTCCTAGTAAAAATTCAAATTTCTAGGTTTTTCCCGGGTCTTACAATTTGAAAGTTTAAAGTGGTAACCTTTCAGAAGCAATACAAGTGTAATTCTTAATGGAAGAACTACTATATAAAGGGGTCCTCTCTTATTGCTCTATTACATCAAAAACTTCATTCATTCTTTGAGAATTCCATCAATTCGAGATAGCAAAGTAAGGGAAAGCAAAAAGGTTATACGAGTTGGTCTTCTTGTGATCCACCATGCCAAAATCAATGGCTGGAGGTATGTAAAATCCTATTTCTTTTCATGTTTCCATATTAGAAACATGTTTAGGATGTCGTATATGCAACTATCAGACCAAACATGCCTTACAACGCTCAACAGAACCATCTGACCTGTATTTTATTTTGTACACCCAACGTGAACCAACTGGTTTCTTCCTTGAGGGTAAGGAACTAAGCTCCAAGTATGATTGAGCTCTAGAGCAGAAATTTCTTGTTTCATAGCCTCACACCATTTTGGTTCTTTGATAGCCTGAGAAAAGCTTTTAGGTTCACTAACCATGGAAATGTTAGCAAGAAAAACTTGATGAGATGGAACAAAGTGAGAATAAGATAAATGACATGAGCTGAGTTAAAGAGGTTCAAGAAACCAAGTTGGTCCCGATAACTTATCTACTTCTCGTAGTCGGGACACATAAATCATCAAAAATAAGAGGGAATGTGGCGAGTCCTTTTAGGAAGAGGATTTGTTTATTTAATGACGATTTGCTAGGTGAATTTTGAGATGGAAACAAAACCTTGAGGTTGGAGTCAATTGCAACAGAAGTGGTAATAGTATCTTGAATTGGGACATCATCTGATGTTTCCAAAGATTCAAGAATTGGTAAAGGAATAACAAATTACTGCCTTTGGAGGATTGTGGGAAAGGAGTGGGAAATTGGTTTTCATAAAAATGACATCTCGTGATGTGTAAAATTGTGTGATTCTATATTGCAAACTCTATATCTTTTGCCCCATAGGATAACCAATGAAAATACAAGGCTTGGAACGAGATGCAGCCAGATCTTAATCGATTTTATCATTTGACATAACATAAACAACCAAAGACCTATAAATGAGAGTAAGATGGAGGCTTTGAAAACAACATCTCATAAGGGCTCTTCCCAGATAATTTAGGTGTAGGGATATAATTTATTAAATAAACTGCAGTTAAAGCACATTCATCCCAAAATTTGATTGGCAGATTTGCTTGGACTCAAAGAGTACAAGCAACTTCTAATAAGTGACGATGGTTACTCTCTACAATTCCATTTTGTTGCGGGGTATCAACACAAGATGTTTGGCGAGTTATGCCATTAAAAGAAAAGAAGGCAAACATAGGACCAGCAGTAAACTCAAGACCATTATCACTCCTGACTTGTTTGATACCATGACTAAATTGAGTATTAACCATAACATAAAATCAATATAAAGTGTTTCAGGTTTCTTTGATTTGTTCGAGAAGATAAACCCAAGGGCACCAAGTACAATCATCCACAATAGTACGAAAATAATGGGCACCAAAAAGAGATGAAGTTTTGTAAGGTCCCCAAATATCGCAATGCACTAGAGAGAAATCAGATTTATTATTACTTAAAGGAAAAACATTTCAAGTTTGTTTAGCTCGATGACACACATCACAACATTTGTTTACATTTTTGAAAGATGAACTAGATAATTTAGGAATTAAAGACAATCGATCAAAAGAAAGATGACCTAATCGTTCATGCCATAAGGTGAATGGAGAAGAAGGAGATGCAGCTGCAACAAAAGGTAATAGAAGTCCACAAAAGTAGTATAAACTATCACGTAATTCACCCATTCCAATCAGTTTCTTCGACTTGAGGTCCTGTAAGACACAAAAAGATGTAAAAAATGTGACTGAACATTGCAAATCTTTTGTCAATCTACGTATTTAAAGAAGATTGCATTTGAAAGAGGGTATAAGAAGAACATGATTTAAAATCATATTTGGCAATCTAATTTGACCAATAGAGTGCATAGGAACAGTTGTCTCATTTGGTAATCTGACAGGTAAAGAAAAAGAAATTTTCACATTAAAAAGAGAAGGTTCATCACATGTAAGATGTTTAGAAGCACCACTATCTAGTATCCAATTTGAAACATCATGAGATTGGGTGACCTTACCAACAAAATTTGCTATGTTTTGACAAGAAGACGACAATAAAGACACGAGTTGTTCATACTGTTCTTATGTGAGGCTAAAGCCTTTACCCATAGATTGACTTGATCTTGAAGAAACAGCATTATTGGATGAAGCTGATCTTGTCTTCTCTTTTGAAGCCTTTGCTTTTCCAACCCGGAGGAAATCCAACCAACTTAAAACACTTGTCTTTTGTATGCCCAGGTTTATTACAATATGCACATCTAAATTTTCCTCTTGGTTGCTCTTCATTAGATTCTCTTGTTTGGCTACTAAGAGGTTTGACAGCAAATGTTGCCGCTTCTGTTGACTGGCTTTGTCCAATTGAGGTAATAGATTGTTGATTCTCTTCTTTGGATACAAAAACATAAACCTTGTTGATAGAAGGAAAAGGTTCCATATTCAATATTTGAGATCAAATGATGCCATATTGGTCATTCAGTCCCATAAGAAATTGATAAACTTTTTCCTTCTCTAGTTCTGCTATGACTTTTTTTCGAGCACCACATTTACATAAAGGAATAGTAGAATAACTTGCTAACTCGTCCCAAAGACCTTTTAATTTGGTGTAATAGGCTGCCACAACCAAATCATTTTGTTGTGCAAGCCATATTTCCCTTTTCAATTCATGAATGCATGGAACATTTCCTTGAGAGAAGCTTTCCGACAAATATTTCCACACCTCCCAAGCTGTATCTACATATGCAACACTATCATGTAATTCTGGAATCAAGACATTAAAAATCCAAGAAATTACCATTGAGTTACATTTTTCCCAAGTTCGAGTCTCTTCGTCATTCACATCTGGTTTGGACAAAGAGCCATCAATAAAACTCAACTTATTTTTGGCTCGAAGAGCGTTCATCATAGCACGTCTCCATGTTGGATAGTTCTCACCTTTGAGAAGAGAAGACAGGAGAATTGTGCCTGGATTATCAGATGAATTTAGAAAATAAGGGGAAGATGTATTATGTTCAGTCATTAGTTTAGATGTTGAGCTCTTGGATGTATTTGAGGAATTTTCTTCACTTGATT
Organism: Tetrastigma voinierianum; assembly: GCA_016808115.1. NCBI lineage: Eukaryota > Viridiplantae > Streptophyta > Magnoliopsida > Vitales > Vitaceae > Tetrastigma > Tetrastigma voinierianum. Next base: position 81,124 of record JAEQBH010000133.1, on the reverse strand, counting down.
TATTCTATTGCTAAGGTTAGAAGTTATGCACGTAAAAGAGCATACATATAAGGAAGAATAATAAACAAACAACAACTAGATAATTTACAGGGCAAATCTATTGCCTAAAATTCTAGTAATTTACAATTAAGAAAACAACTAAGAATTGATATACAAGGTAATAATATCAAATTTCTTCAAGATCAAATATTGGAAGGATAGTATTAAATATCTTCAAGAAGAACATTCTGAGAGAGTATCGTGCTTCATTCCCCTTCACAATGACTATGTCTAGGAGTGTATTCTGCCACTACTCCATGCCTAAATTATGCAAAACGTACATCTCTTCACATAAATCTTGGTACTTAACATTAATTAATTGTGTAATTGTGACATATTTACTATTATTATTTATGACCATTAGAATTGGTTCAATTTACAGCACTCGACTAATCTCATGTAACTTCTTGCCAATGTATTGCATGTCCTCCAATAGCCATTGTCATGACAGTCAGACTATGCTCTCTAGCTCCTGTTGTCGGATTGAATCTTTTAACATGACCTTATGCATGAGTGTCATTGTTAATGTTAGGGAAAACTATGTTATAAAATTCCCATTTCAATTTATTTAAAAAATTATGAATAAAAGACCAAAATAAATGTTAGGTCTCTTGATTTCAAAAGTGTTTGATAAAAAGAGTAAAATATTTTATAAATGGTCCAACAAATCTTAGGTACGACCACAGTAAATCTTGGATACTATCATATGTATTCGGTAAGACCTCGTATTTAAGGTTTACTGAGGTCGTTTCTAAGATTTGTTGAACCCTTTATCAAATATTTTTCACTCTTTATCAAATATTTTTTAAATCAAGACGCGTAACCTTGGTTTGAGGTCTTTTGTTCCTAATTTTTCATATAAATTGAAATAGCACTCCATAACATAGTTTTCCCTTAATGTTATGCTATTGGCATCTCAAGGATGATCGCACTACAAAAATGGGAAGAGAGAGTAGCTAGCATTTTATATCGTGAGCTGTGTATTTTTCATTTAAAAATTAAGTTGTTTTTACATCATTGGTGTAACTCTATGCTTAAGCGTGCAATTGTGACCATTGTAAATCTTATACAGATATTTAGTACCTATAAGCTAGTTCTTCATAATTTTGTTCCCTTTTTTGGTGAAACATTTTGCTACTAATCTTATCTTGTATTTATCCAATATTTCATGTAATTTCAATTTGTTTCTTAAAATATTTCTGTCTTTATTTGTTGATTTTAATTATTCTTTTATAGTTTCTTTCCCTTTATGTGACTTTGGGGGTCACATAACATATGAAAAAGTTAATGACTCATTTCATCTTTCCTCACTAAAAAGTGTAAAAAAACCTCTTTCAAATGAGTTGTGGGCTATTTTCATCTTATAGTATTTTAGTATCATGTGGGCTGATATTTGATTGTATTTCTACTTCTTTATCTATAAAATTATTTTTTCATCAGAAATTGTAAATAAATCTGTCACTCTCATGGGGGTTTTATTATATCTAACATACATTCTACAACTATGCCTCTCTTCTACTTCTCCTCAGAGTTATGAGGACAGTCAATAAATCTATAAATATGCATTTACTCAGAATATCTGCTCTCTTATCGTCTTTAATAGTTTAAACGTCAAGTTTACCTCTTTGAATATTTAGGTATTGATTTACGGGTTAAAGAGCCACAAATTTCTAAGTCAAAAGAATAGATTTTCTTATTCTCTAGAAACCCTAGTCGCTCCTTCCTTTGTTCTCTCTTTCCAATCCTTGTTCATTAGAGAGAAGGGGTGATTTTTTTGTTGTTCTTGACCTAAAATCACCCTTTCCATTGTTTTCTTCCCTAAATCCAGGTTTTCTTTTCCAATAAAGTGGTTTTTCACATTGATCTACGTTTGCCTTTATTTTTCTTTTGTTTGTTCATGTTTTTTTGTTGACTTGTTGCATTGTGTTTTGTTACCAACTTGTTATGACGGGTAGTTGTGTTGTCGACCGTTAGCTTTTTCGTGAATTTTCATGTTGGTAGTTCAGATGACAAAGTTTGATCCGACAAAGTCATCAACCTATTTGTCAGTATGCTGCAAACTTGGAATCTTAGGTATTCAAGACATTTTTTTATTATCAAATATGTAGGTCTTTGGCCGATTCTTTTTGCTATTAACCTGCATGTTGCATTATCCTCTAAAGTTTTTAACACTTTTAATTAATTTTATGTTTCTATCGATTGTATTGTTAATATGGATCAATAAATTTATATCTTTAAAAAAAAAAAGAGCCACAAATTTTAACTTAGGGGTTATAATAGTCTTTAGATGTTACCTTATTTATGCTTTCAACACATACTAGTATTTAATCCTCCTCACAAATTAAATCTAGTACTAATTGGAATGACTTTAACATTGATCATCTTATCAAGTCAAATAAAGTCATATTACATCTTTCATTGATTTCCCCATTTTTGTTATTTTTATGCTTTTTTAGTACTATTTGAAGATTCATACAAAAAGAAACAAGTATAATTAAGGTGTATTCACCTCCTCTATGATCAGTACATAAAGTATTAATTAACTATTCTTTCTAATTAAGTTCCCACCTCAAATATTTATTTTCTTTAAATTTATGTAAACCTTCTAATTTTTAAATAGACATCTTCAAATCTAGAGTAATTATCTATCACCATACTGAAATACTCCATGCAATCTTCAAAAATAAAAAATAAATCTCCATGCCTCTATCGATCGGTCCTAACATTTAGTGGTCCAAATATGCAAAATAAAGGATATCCTTAAATTTAATATCTTTTTTATTTACCAAAGTGTTTTCTAGTCAATTTTCCACTAATACAAGGTCCACTATTATATCAAAATTAATATTAATTTTGGGTACTAAACCTAAATCACTCATTTTTCTTAATATTACTTAATACCACGTGCAATAAAAAAAATATCATCATCACTTTTATTATATATGTTCTCAATATAAGAGGACAATACAATATTATTAATGAAACAATAAAAACTATCACACTTTTTCGTTTAAAACAAAATTCTCCCATGTTTTCCCATATTCTCTTTTCTGGATTAAAACGATTATCATGAATTTTCTCATCAACAAATGGCATAAACTATATATTTTTTCTCAAGTTAATTAGCACATACAACATATAAATAATGTGAGGATTTGTTTGTCCAAGAAAGTGGAGTCCTTCGTACTAATTTCTAAAGCATCACAAAAAGTGTTCTTGCCCATGTGACCATGATAATTATTATATTTCACCTTAAAGAATAGTTCTTTGTCATTTAACACATTTATTAAGGATCCAGTATCAGAAATCTATCACACCAAGAGCTAGGGTTATTAGCAAATAAAGACTCGAATACCACAGAAACCAAATCAAGGACTCCATCCATTTGTTGTCACTCTCTTCTTTGTAAAAAACAAACAAAACAAAAAATCAAAGGATATTACTGTAGTTTATATTTGTTTACAGTTTTTTAAAAACTATTTTTATGAAAAACAGAAGGTGTACATTTTTACTAAATTCATATAAGAAAAATAATTTTCAATTCTTTGTGTTTTTAAAAACTATTATCCAAAACAATTTTAAAAGACAAGAACGCTCATAATTTACATCTATTTACTCTAAATTTGACTTGTTTTGGGTCTCCTCCAAGGCTCAATGTGCAACCCTCGTTTAAGCCCACCAAAAGGCCTTCTCAAATAGGGCCCATTGTAACCCTTAAATGTTTGATGGGAAGGAGGAGTGGGAGGGGGATAGGCATACACCTGGGGGGTTTGGATCCTCTCCTTGGGGAAGGGTTCTTGATTGTTCTTGGTTCTTGTTCATTTCTTAGATTCAACCTTGAGAAAGCCAATCGTGGAATTACTTTCGACTTTAGGTTTCTTTTGTTTTGTTGTTCTTGTTTTAGACCAATGTCACTGCCTTGAATTGATTTTATTAAAAATGTAATTAAATCTTTCATTCTTATTTAATTCATGTAATGTCAATTTTCAATTTTAAGATTCATGTGTTTAGTTGCTTAATCTCAGTTTTATTCTTTCAATTTCATTTCCATTCAATATCTATTGAGTAGTTTTTATGGTTGAGGAAAGGGTGCCCTAGAGCATCATCTTCCATCATTGAAATGATATCATGCATATTCATAATTCAATGTCGACACTTGTCGCTATATCCACTTAACTCAATAAAAAGCATCTTATCTTGGCATAAATTGACAGATGGAAATTATAGGGTTTCAATTAGGTATACGAAGCCCTAAAACGGGGAAGTCATTTTAACTTGGGATGGGTCTTTTAATTATTCTTTAATGTTCAATAATTGAACAAATAGATGAGACATTGGGGTATAGGAAACCATAAAATTTTATTTGGAGTTTAGGGTCCTCATGAAGTCAGTCGTTTGATTTGAAATAATCCCAAGTCTTAAGCACAACAATTTTCAAGTTACTAACATTTTGGGGGGATAAAATATGATTGTGGAAAGGGGTTTCAATTGATAGGCGAATACATAGTTGAAATATTAAAAAAAACAATGATCATTATAGGTGAGGAATAAGGTGCACAAATGCCTTGACTTTTGCTAGTATGTCCTATTTTATACCTAAACTTTTTTTCGATCTCCAAATACCCTACACATAATTGAGTTTTCAGTCCGATTGTGACTTTTTTTAAACGGAATGGGCACGGGTGACTATGGAAATAAACGTCAAGATATCTTGGGACTAAAAAAAAATTTAAGTACAAAATGGGATATATTAGCAAAATCGGGAACATTTATACACCTTATCCCTTTCATGAGGAAGGGGCCTTAGGGATTTCCCTTTTCTCAACAGCTATATTGTCAAGGTATGATTTCAAGAAAAGTTTTCCATCATCAATTTTCATCTTCTTAATTGTTTCACTTCACACATTAATCCAAGACTAGCTCACCCTATTCTTTTTAAAGCTATAACCATACCCTCAAACTTGAGAAATGGCCTTATTCTTTATACAAGTTTTCATTTCCAATTCCAAATTGGCATATTTTCTACATTTGGAGATTATGGGGCCCACTTTTTGGAGTTCCAACTCTAACCAATAATCTTTATTTTTAACTCTAAATCATTATTCATTATTCAAATCTTTATTTTGTCAAATTAGAATATTTTATAGATATAATATATGAAATATTTTATTTTTATTAACATAAATATGAAATTATATTAAATAAATAAAATTCTAATAAATAAAAGTAATATTAAAGCTAAAAATGAATTTTAAACTAATAAATATTATATTATAGAGCATCATATTACATTAGAAAATAAAACTACATTAATAAAAACTACATAATAAAATTACATTAATCAAATGATAAAAATACAATATAAAAACTAATACGGTGGTATATCATCTTCATAATTTACACCGTCATATTCATTAAAATTACTAAAATTACCATCAGTATGGCCACTTGATCCACTTGCTTGGGATTTACGAGTCGTTTTTTCAATAATCTCAATTTTTTTCACCTTGTAATACTCACGCTCGAATGGATCAGAAATGAAATCAAGATTTTTTTTCCATAATTTCTTTTTCTTATCTTTCATGTTCCAACTCATATTTGTTACTTTCATTTTTAGCTTGTAGCATCATCAACTAGTAACGTTTCTCCGACTCCTCCTTCACTTCAATAAACCGTTCATCTATTTTCTTCTTTTTTGAATATTTCAATGATTTCATTATTTTCCTCGCATATTTAGACAAGGAGATGACTGTTCTTAGCTTCTAACCATTTTGGCAAGGAAATTATTGAATTAGTTAATTAAAATCTTAATGCGTTATATTTACAATATAAATAAAAATGTATTATATCATTTTCAAAAATAATTTTAATAAAAAATTTAAATTGTCAAATTTATTAAAATCATTTTACTATATTGTATGTGGAAAATAATTCAAAATTAATAAAATAATAAATAATAAATATAAATATATCTTAAAATAAAATACGCTATAAAACTGATAGGGTTTGAAAAATGGGCTCGCATGCCCACTCATGGCTTGAAGGAAGGCATGCCGTTGAAGCATTCGAGCCTTTGGCCTTGACCCGGGATGAAGGCCCAATCCGCTAGGCATGCCCATTGAAGCATTCAGGCCTTTTGGCGCCAGCCCAGAATGAAGGCCCAATCCGCTCGGCCCAAAGGTCGATTATGGGTAGTCAAGAAAGCCCCGTTAAATCAGCCAAAATCCACGATAAAAATAGAATAATCCCCAATAATATATTATCCTGCAAATCCAACTAAATCTCACCAACAAAGAAAATAAGATAATTCACGATATAACAGCTCATCCTGCGGATCAAGCCGGATCCCATCAATTAGAAAGAAGGATAATTCTAAATAAACTGCTCTTTCAATATCCGTCACGATCTAGATAATAGCAAGAAATATCCGTCAATGGGAAGAATCCTAATCACCATCTAAGCGGGAAAACAAATACTATAAATACCATGCCCGCCGATTGAAGGTCACGCAACACATTCGCCCTCTAAACAGTTTCTCTTTCTCTCGAAAGCCGGCTTAGGCATCGGGCGGCCGCGGCGAAGCCCTCGCGACCTCCTTCTTTCTTTGTTTTGTAGAGGGGTGTCAGCCCAAGGCACCCTGAAACCCGACCTTTGCGGCAATCCAACTTCAGCCCCAGCGATCCGAAGCCTGCGGACACGCCGCGACAGTCCGGAGTCGGCCCAGCGACCACACGCATTTCGCTCCGGCCCGGTCAGGTTAAAAAAAGCATCATCGGTTGGCGCCGTGCGTAGGGCAGCGGTTCCTTGATAAATAAAGACTGATTTCCCAGTTACTGATAGTATCAACCCGGAACACAAGCGAACAGCGTCCCGATCATCAGGATGCGGGGGATCCGCGGTGGCCACGGACCGGCGAACCGAGGCGCGTTAGAGCGATGCAAGCCCGGCCACGAGCGAGGTGGAGGCACTCCGCCCTCACCAGCCAACGCCCTGATAGGAAGTTAGAGCAACTCACGGGTAGATACAAACGCCCACGGGGAACCACGAGCAAACACGGGAAGGTCCTGACTTTCCTCCTCGCGAAGAGCTGACACAATCTCGACATTCCACAGGAGTCTTGAAAGCAGAGCGGGTCCTGGCCCAGAATGGGGGCCTGGACCACAGGTGGCCCTTGGAGATGGGGCAACGAGCAACACTCGGAGGACATGTCGGGGAGCGAGTACTCGCCACCCTTGCAAGGAGCGGGAGAGCAATCCTTAGGACGGGGTTGAGGCCTCAGTAAGAGCTCGGCCGTGTGGAGAGGAAGTGTGGTAAGAGGGACGCTCACGACCTTATGGACACCTTGGTACAACAAGGCGAGTCACCCTTCACAGTAGAGTGCTTCACTTCCCTCTTCGACCAAAATTCAGATGCCCTGAGAGTGGAAGCATTTGATGGTGTCGAGAGATCGGTCGATCATCTCAACACTTACAAAAACGAATGGGTGCATGGGTATCAAGATGGGTGCGATCGCGAGGCTTTTGCTATCACGGTAAGGCCCTGACCTTGGCCTAGTTTAATAGGCTTCCGCCGTCATCGATCTCCTCATTCAGAGAGCTATCCATTGCGTTCGTCTCTCACTTCATTGGGGCCAGGACGTATAGAAATCCAAGTTACCATATGCTGACCATCAAGCAGAGCTCGCAAGAAAGCCTGAGGTCTTATGTCCAGAGATTCAATGCCGAGTCTCACGAAGGTGGGTATATGCGAAGCGAGAGGTTAAAGAATCCTTTGCATTCATTGCTGGATTAGGGGTTGGTCAGAAAGACTTGATGCTTTCCATCTCAATCCCAACAAGCATGGGTGAGGTGCTCGCCAGCAGTATACATTAACGGTGAAGCCCTTATATCCAAGAAAGGCTCCTCCACCCATAAAGAAAAAGCGGGACCAGAGATAAGCGGCGAGGGCGGGCCCCAAAAGACAAAGCTACCGGAAAGGTCTCGAAAGATGGAGAGCGGTCCGAAAGAAAGCGAGGAACCTCGGAGATCGTCTGAGCCTGCCTTTCGAAGACAGCGGCGTTATTCGCCTCGGTTCGCATGCGGCCTCGGTATCGCGGGTTGCACGAAGTGCGAAGCGAGCGGTTCCTGAGGTGGCCGCATCTCAAATGATCAGACCCGCCCTGAGACAACACCGGATATTGCGAAAGGTTCCACGAGGATTGCAGACGCATACGGATATTTACACAACTTAAGAAGGAAATAGAGTATTTAATATAGCGCGGGTATCTCCTATGATTCATAGCCTTTGAAAATCAGCCTCAGAATCAAGTTCCGAACCAAGCTCCGGCTCAGCAGCCACCACCACCACCTCGATAGACAATAACTTCAGCCATGACCTTTAGAAATCCGCATTGATATCGGGAGGATTTTACAAGGGAGGGAATCCAGCTCAGCCAGGAAGGCCCATCTGCGCAGCATCAGGTCAGTAGAGATAGCGGAAGTACAAGCGGTGTCCAAACTACCTCGGCTCGACACATCCATGTAACTCTCGACTCGGACACGGAGGAATGCCGGCACCCGTGTGACCCTTGGTAATTCGACGGTTATGGCCAACAAAGCGGTCCATCGGGTTCTAGTTGACAACGCGAGTTCAGGCGACTCATCTTTGCCTCGACCTTGATGGAATGGGCATTGGAAGGGAGAGAATGGAACGATCAGCACTACTCTGCGAGATCCTCCGGAGAAAAGGTATTACCCTTGAGCAATGCAACTGAAGTACTCACGTAGGAGATCCCATGCCGGCGGCGGCAGCGGCAGATTCCTCGTTATTAGACGCCCCATCTGCTTATAATATGTTGTTGGCGGACCCTCTCTTATGATAAAAGCCATTCCCTCTTCTTCACATGATGATCAAGTTTCCCTGCGAAGTAGGCGGAATGGAATGGTTAGAGACAGCGAGTGGCGAGAGTGCTACTCAGCATCCATGAAGCAAAAAACGGTCGATAACATATCCCTGGATGAGCTCGAAATACGCGACAAAATATTCACCCAACCTGAGCCTTGGAAGAGCTAGAGCCTATACAGTTGGATGACGACCCTAAACACCTCGCCTACATTGGCTCCCAGCTAGCGAAAGATCTCAAAGACCTTCTCACCCAATTTTTGAGACAGAACAAAGATATCTTCACGTATTAGACGGGCAGACATGGGAGGGAATTGACTATAATGGTACCATAGGTTGAGCGTCGGTCGATCTTTCAAACCGGTAAAGCAAAGGAGGAGCTTAGCGCTGACGTGACGATCAATGAGGAGGTCGGCAAACTCCTCAGCGCGGGAACGATCAAAGGAGTGGAATGTGAATGGTTAGCCAGCGTCATACTCGTCGAAAGAAAGCGGCAGAGTGGCGACTACGCATCGACTTCGCGACATCAGCGGAGGAGGCTGCCCGAAGGGCGGTTTCCCTCTGTGTGGTGTCGACCTCATCGTAGATGCCCAGCTGCGGCCATGAACTCCTCGGTTTTATGGATGCCTTCTCACGGCTACAATCAGATCGCATGGACCCGGATGACCAGAAAGACCTCATTCATCCGCAGGCGGAAACTTGTTGTTATCGGTGTGATCTTGGCTTGGACTCAGAGCGGGAGCTACCTCTGGGAAATTTGATAAGCGGGATGTTCGAAGCGAGATAGGAACAACCATGGAGGTGTACATAGACGACATTCTGGTAAAATCCACCACTGCCGAGCTCCATATAGCTCATCTGTCCGGCGTTCGGATCCACGGTCTGACATGGCCAGATCCGGCCAGTGTGCCTTCGGTGTGGTCGGAAAATTCCTGAGTTTCATAGTCAGCCAGGAATTGAGGTAAATCCAAACAAAATAAAGGTTGTGCTCGACATGCCATCACCCTCAGGCATAAAGGAGGTCCCGACGTCGGCGGGAAGGATTGCTACTTTAAAGCAGGTCGTATCGGGGCTAGTGATAAATGTCGGCCTTTCTTCGAGTTTGAAGAAGGCCTTTCAATGGGATCTGAAGTGCGAAGAAGCATTCGGCATTGAAAGCATACTTGATTCCCCCATTACGGTAAGCCCATCGGGAGCTCCTCCTCTTATGCCGCGGTATCGGACTTCTCATTGTGTACATCTAGTCAAAGACAAAGGCCGAGTGCAACATACCAGGTTTACTATTGCGGAGTCTGCCACGAGGACGGAAGAGAGAGGTACCGAGGATGGGGAGAATTAATCTTGGCACTAAGTAACCGCAGCTCGGGCTTAAGCTGCCCGCTGAGGCTTATACCATAGAAGTTCCAATAGAATATCCGATAAAGCAAGTGCAACACAAACCAAAGACCTCAGGAAGGCTGATGAAATGGGCCATAGAGCTAAGCGAGTTCGACATCAGATATAAACCGAAAACTGAAATAAAAGGGCAGGTCTTAGCAGATTTCGTCATGGAATTCCTCAATGAGCCTACCAAGAACGCAAGCAAGTGACCTACCCATCACGGAAACTTTACGTAGACGGGGCCCGCAAGCGCACAAGGAAGCGGGCGGCAATCGACCTCCACAGGAAGGAATAGACGGTGAGTATGCGCTCATGATGTTCAGTTCAAGCCTCGACAAACGAGGCGAATATGGGGGCGGTCATAACAGGCTCGGCCACCGTACATTCACTAGAAATTGACCGGCAAGTGCGGCGACTCCCAGCGGTAGTAGATCAAATAGAAGATACCTATGAGGTAAGCGGAAGAATGATCCTACCTTAAAGGAGTCACAGATTTATTGAAAAGAAAAGTTCATCTTTGGTCAGGTCAAACATATCCCCGAGGCTTGAGGAACTCCCGAGCCAATGTCTTGGCAAAACTAGCGTGACCTCACGGGGAAGACCTCGGTCGACACTGTCGAATACCTTGTAGAGCCTTGTAGATCTGCGCGACGTGGAAGTTGCCCGAATCGGGTCAAACCCAGGTGGATGGATCCCATTGGGATTACATAATGACGGACGTCTACCCAGACGACGAAAAACTATTCATCGGGGCGAGGTGTGGGTTCACTAATCATAAGGGAAGCTTGTCTGGCGAGGTTTCTTCACACCATCCTTAAGTGCATCCGCAGAAAGAATCTGAATACGTGCTAGGGAGTACGAGCATATGTGGAAATCATATTGGAGCTCGGGCATTAGCGGGGGAAGGTCTTGGGGCGGGGATACTACTAGCCTGATACTTAGAGACACGTCGGCCCTGAGTCGGGAGATGCAAGATGCGCCCCAGGAGCATGCGAGATCTCAGCCTCCATGGAGCGCCGGCGTAATTCTGAGCCCACGGCGTTCCAACGGTGGGGTTTTGACATACTGGGACCTCTGCCCCTTGGGAAGGGCCAATGTAAATTCATCATCGTCGCAGTAGATTACTTCACCAAGTGTTGAGGCGAACCTTTGTACAAATCACAAAATAGAATGATTTTGTGTGGCGAGCCATCATATGCGGGTTTGATCCCAGGCCACGGTATCGGTGATGAAGCAATTTGCTCGCCTTGGTTGGGGATTTTTGTGCAGGAGCTCGGAATTGAGTGTACTCGTCCCGGCACATCGCGGTCTAGCCGGAGGCCCGGGAGTCACCACTCGAGGAACCCTTAAGGCCGCATTAAAGACCAAATTGGAAGATCTTAAAGGCAAATGGGCAGAATTCCTCCCTGAGGTGCTATGGGCCTACAGGACTACGCAAAAGTCAGCAACTCGGGAAACCCCATTTGCTAACAGCAGCTGAAACGATGGCCACAGCCGAGGTCGGATTAAAGTCCCGAGTTGGAGTTAAGCGGCAGTGGAACACAATGTCGAGGCTCTCCGTTTAAATTTGGACCTCCTAGATGAAACGTGAGCAGGTTCTAAGGCGCCGCGGAGGATTACAGAGGGAAGGCGACAAGGTATTTTGAGTCAAACCTGGAGCTACATGCCGGGTGGCTGAGTCTTAAGAAGCTCACGCGGCGGAAGAATCCGGCGCATGGAAAAATAGGCCACAAGCGGGAGGGCCCTACATCATCCGTCATCGGACCGGGAGGCGGTGCAGCTCCCGACGGAGGAGGGAAAAATTCTACATCATGTTTGGAATGTGGAACACCTTAAATGTTTTTATCAGTAGACCTCGGTTTGTAATCTTAAATGAAGCTTTATCAATTTTCAGATAATGATTTGAGCGTTTACTGGTTATTTTGTTAGACGTCTCAAACAGCTCAGACATATAATGCTCAGAAAAATTACATGCAACAGAATAAGAAAGTTCATAGTCAAAAAAAAGGAAAAGTCTCTTTTTATTCCAATCAGATTACATTCAATTCTGATCGTAGTGTCATCACTTACATCTTGGAGATACATAGCCTGACGGTTCCCTCAAAAAAAAAAAAAAAAAAAACCTCGGGAAGAAAAGAGAGGAAATGAAAGCGATCTGAATAAGTGGAAGAAGGGCAGAAAGGTGGAAAGATGAAGAAGAAAAGGGATGGAAAGAGTTTATGCGAAAGGGAAGAAGAAAAGGAAGAAAGGACGGGGAATGAAGGAGAAGGAGAAAGAGAAGAAAGGAGAGAGGAAGAAAGAAGAATATAAAATAGAGAAAGCGGCCTGAGAAATGTACGCCCTCTCCCGAACACATTCCTAGCCTGAAAGCTAGGGAATAACATGAGAAACTCAGTAAGGGAGACTAGGGAAAAACAGAACTCCCACAAGAAGAAGTCCAACAAAACTGAACCAGAATCTTCAGGTGGATCCCCGGTGAAGACGATCAAGCTTCGACGCTTCATCTCGCGCAGATCTCAGTTATGCACCAGAAGAGGCAGAATATCCAAAGTAAACTCCACCTTATTAGAAACCACCATTTATAAGAGGCAGAAGCACTTTCGAAATTGTATAATCGTTTCAAATTCTCCATAAATCAGCATTAAAGACGCTCGCACCTTTCCAAGAAAATTAGAAGTCGAATGGCTGCACGCAACGACTCACTTTGACGAGCTCGACTACTTTGCACAAGTCATGCAACCTAAGAGTCAGATCATTTCGGGCTATATATAAGCTGACAGGATCCAACGCGGCCCGGTAACTCACTTTGGCGAGCCGACTACTCCGCTGGGCCACACGGCCTAGGAGTTGCGGTCATTCGGGCTATATAGCCAACAAAATTTCGGCACCGGAGCCCGGTAGCTCACTTTGACGAGCTCTACTACTTTGCACGAGGGCTACGCCCAGCCTAGGAGTCGGATCGGCTCGGTATATCGCGAATGAGGCCTCGGCGCCCGAGTCAGTGGCTCACTTTAAAGGGCTTGGCTACTCTGCCACAGACCCTTGTGACCTAGAGTCGGGATCAGCTCAGGCTATATCGCCAGCAAGGCCTAAAGGCGCCCCGAGGCCGAGTGAGCTCCCACATTGGCCAGGCTCATTTACTCTGCCTGAAGCCACCACGGCTGGGAGTCGGATCCTTTCCGGGCTATATCGCCCGACAAGACCTCGGCTCCGCCAGACCCCTGATAAGCTCCTTTGACCAAGTTGGGCTTGCTGCACACGCCACGGCCCTAGGAGTCGGATCGACTCGAGGCTATATCGCCAACAAGGCCTCGGCGCCGGGGAGCCCGGTAGATCACTTTGAGCTGGTACTGCTGCCTGAAGCCACGCGACTATGAGTGGTCATTTCGGGCTACGCCGACAAGGCCCTAGCGCCCGAGCCCGGTAGCTCATTGGCGAGCTCGACTACTGCACCTGAAGCCACGCGGCCTAGAGTCGGATCAGCTCGAATTTCTCTCGCCAACAAGACCTCGGCGCCGCGAGCCCGATAGCTCACTTTGACAGTTAGACTACTGCTGCGCCACGACTAGGAGTCGGTCATTTCGGGCTGTTCTCTCGCCAACAAGGCCTCGTGCCGGAGCCCGGTAGATCCTTTGGCGAGGCTCGACTACTGCGCACGGGCCACGCGGCCTAGGAGTCGGATCAGCTCGGGGTATATCGCCCAGCTCAGGCCTCGGCCGGGCCAGTGGCTCTTTGAGCTAGAGATACTCTACAGGCCATGCGGCCTAGGAATTCGGATAAGCTCGGGCTATATCGCCGAAAACTCAGGCCTCGACAAGCCGGGCCCGGCCGCTCCACTTTGAGCTCGCTGCTGCTGGCCACGCAGCCTAGGAGTCAGATCAGCTCAGGCTATATCGCCAACAAGGCCTCAGCGCCCGGAGCCTAGTAGCTCACTTTGTGAGCTCGACTACTCTGCATAGGCCACGCAGCCTAGGAGTCAGATCAGCTCAGGCTATATCGCCAATAAGGCCTCAGCGCCCGGAACCCAATAGCTCACTTTGACGAGCTCGACTACTGCATAAGCCACTCAGCCTAGGAGTCAGATCAACTCAGGCTATAGCAGCGAGGCCTCGGGCGCCGGGGCCAGGTAGCTCACTTTGGCTGAGCTCGGCCTGTGCACGGGATCACACGGCCTAGAGTCGGATCAGCTCGGGCTATATCGCCAATGAGGCCCTGGCGCCTTAGGCCACAGCAGCTCACTTTAGTGGGCTCGGCCCTACTTTGCACGGGCCACACATCCTAGGGTCATATCGGCTCGGGCTATATCGCCGGCTGGGGCCTCGGCGCACGGAGCCCTAGTAGCTCACTTTGAGCTCGAGCTACTTTGCACGGGTCGGGCAACTAAGAGTTCGATCGGCTCAGGTTATATCGCCAGCAAGGCCTCGGCACCGGGCCCATTAGCTCACTTTGATGGCTCGACTACTCTGCCGCCGAGCCACGCGGCCTAGAGTCGGATCATTTCGGGCTATATCGCCCGACAAGGCCTCGGCGCTTCCGGGCCAGTGGCTCACTTTGGCGGGTTCAGCCTGCTGCGTACCATGCGGCTAAAGTCATATCGAAAACGAGCTATTTAACTTGCATGAGGCCTCGGCGCGAGAGCCGGCAGCTCGGTTGGGCTGACCTCGACCAGCTACTTTCGAGCCCGATGCGGCCTAAAAATGCATTCCAGCTGGCCAGACGGCCATGAAGCCTCAGCGGCCCAGTTTGAAGAGCTCAATTGCTCAACTCTACATCCAGCTGAAATTTTGCCTTTCATTTCAGACCCAGTGTAACCAAAGAAATCAATACAATTCATGTAGAACAACGTGAATGGAAAAAGTAGAGACAAAAGTAGTAAAAAGATCGATTATTAAGGAGAAGACTACATATGTCCTGGGTCCCAGGCCCAGCAAAAAATAAGTAAAACAAAATTTGGTGTCGATACATGCCGACGATCAAGCGTCAGAAGGAGGAGCATAGGGTGAAGAAGGGGAGTGGACCTCAGCAGTGGTGCGGTTCTCGGAGCCATCGTGAGGGATCCCTGCATCCTCCTCGTCCTGGGAAGGTCAAAGTTGAAATCCGGGCCCGGAATAGGCGTGCCCATTGCTTCTTAAAGGCAAGTACGAAACCCATTGAGTACGAGCCTCGACCCTCAATCTTCCTATAACCTCATCCCATTGAGCAACCAGAGTTACTTGTTGATGGAGGTCCCCACGCAGCCCGCGGCACTCCTCAGTCAGGCGTTCCGCCGAGCTTGTAGCCTCAGAGGCCTCACGATAAGCCTCGTTTAGTAGCGCCGTCTTATCACGCAGGTCGTCTTTGATCGCACGCAGTTCTTCCTTAAACTCCCGCAGCTCGCCTTGGGATGTGAGAAGCTCATCCCTAACCATCTGAAGTTCATATTGGGCGGACTACGGCCTGTCCTAGCCTCTAGCAAAGTCATTTTGTACGGCAGCCCAACTCATCTGAACCTCCGGCTCGCCTTCGGTGGCTCTCAGGCTGTTCGGGACCTCTTCCCCTACCCTCGGCCCAGAAGCACGTGCCGGCGATGGTGTGTTTAAATAGTTTGAAGCTACTTGCCTCCTGGTCATAAGTTGCACCCGACCCTTTGACTCGACCCGCTCAAATGTGAGGAAGCCACCCTCGCCTTATGGCAGGGCCACTTTGGCATGACTTTTGTTGGATTTGGCCTTTTTGGCCAAACCCTTCAGAAAAGAAAAATGAGTGGCCACGCAACATAGAATCAACATCCAGCGCAAGCTCAACACTCAACTCAAAATGGAATCAGACACGACAAGGTATGGGAACTTACGGAGGCGACCCCCAGAGGGATAGGGCCAAAGCCTCATCAACGGGCAACGTGCTCGACCTCTTGAGATCAGAATCCTTAAGAATGGACGAGAGCTGCGCGCCTTGAGTTGGCATTGAAGCAAAGAGTCCCCATCTCCGCCAATTTCGGATTCCGGATCTTTCCTCCTCAATTCTTCCGCCCTTGGAGAAGGTGACCTAACACTCTTCGTTGGCGGATTCCAGACAGTAATGGGCATGACCGCCAACGGCTGCTCAACGGCCCCACCCAAGGGACCTTTTGCCTTCACAGCAGACTCAGAACGGGGCTGCGAACTCAAGACTGTAAGAGCCTCAGCCGGAGGCGACAGTGCCCACTCCGGCTTTCGGACATGAGCAGACGGAGAAGATGAAGATGCCCCACTCGAACTAGACCAAAGCTAACACATCTTTCTCAACTAGAGTCCGTGGTTTTGCTTTCATGCTCGGGGCTTCCGAGACTGCCTAACAGAGCCGTATCTCCCAGCGGGTATAGCAGCGAGGGGCCCAATGGGAGAAACTATAATAAGGAGGCAAAGGCCTGGCAAGCAGAGCTGAGCCGACCTCGAGCTCGGGTGGCCGGAATGTCTGACGGATCGGGCCTCCGCACAAGGGCGAGGAGGACACTCACCCAACTTTCAGCGCTATGATTATCTTCGCGCCGAGATCGATTCAGCCGGAAGTATGTAAACAATGCACTAGTCACCAAATAACCTGGCAAGGTTATGTTCAAAAACAAAGCGAACACTTACGAAGATTCAAGTGGTCCATGCAAACCTAACGCCTGTTGGCCGCCCTTGTCAAGAGGGTCATTCCCAATCATCACGATAAAGAAATAGCGTCCCTTCCAAAGCCCAGGGGAAGAGGGAAGACTGAATCACTGTAGGAGCGCCTGCAAAGGCCGAGAAAATGTATAGCTCTCGTGAGGTTTCCTTCACGCTAAAGAGATAAAGAAAACTATACTGGGAACACCAAGTCCCCGTCTCCAAGAAAACCAATACAACCAAAATACTCTCAACCATCGGGCGAGTCGGCCGGCGTACATTGAAATGTCAGAAACCCCTTTCATGAAAGGACAGAGAAAGCCGAAGACCATTATCGAAGGCCACTTCCAAAGAAGCACACCATCTTAGGCAATTAAACCACATAGAGGTCAAAACGCCAAAGACCACACTCGAACGCCAAAATGAGGTCGATAACGTCTAGCAAAGGTGGCCGCATGGACCGACCTTGCTAGCCCCACAGCTTAAAGCATGTCGAACGGCTGATTTCGTGTATTCTCACCTGCGATATTTAATCGCGCCTACTTTCCCACTTGTCCACAGAAGAGGGGGCGCCCGCACCCTGAAGTTCAACCCCGGCCGAACAAATAGAGGGCGCCGCCAACCGCCCGTGACCGCAACATCGAAGAGTCACCTCCAATACGTTAAAAGAAGAGCCACCCGCACCCATGACGAAAGCAATAACGAAAAAACTCGCCAACCCAATCCTAAATAGCCGTCAGACGTCGAAAAGACCAGTGATAAGGACACACGGCCCTGTGAATAAACGTGTCGACCCAGGAAAACGCCAAGAAAAGTTAAAAACAAAGAAGAGGTTTCTAAGGATCGGGGAGCACACAAGACAGAGGAGGTTCCATGAAAGAATGTAAAGAACTGGCAGGAAAGATGAGCCAAACCAAAGAGTCATCATTATCGCAAGACGTATGACTCCACGCATCAAGCCTTAACTAACCCGCGTACCCCAAGCGTATTAATGCGGAAATGCATCCCACATCGAAACGCATAGCCCTTGGGCCCGTTTGACGCCATACACAAGGGCCGGGGCAACCAACAGGTTTGTGTCAGTGTCACAGCCCACTCCAAGAAACCCCAAAGGAGCAGGCATGCCCAAGAAGCATTCAGCTCTCGACGCCGTACCGTGACGAAGGCCCAATCCGCCAGCATGCCCATTGGCGATCTGTTTTCGCCCGTAACGGCGCCCAATCCGCTCGGCCCAAGGGTCGACAGGTGGTAGTCAAGAAAGCCTACGTTCTGGGTAAATCAAGCCAACTTATGATAAGGAAGAATAATCCCGCACAATATATTATCCCGCAAATCCAACCAAACTTCACCAACAAAAGCAAAATAAGATAATTCATGATATAATACCACTTCGCATCAAGCTCGATCCCATCAATAGAAAGAAGGATACTCTAATAAACCGCTTCTTTCACATCAAACTGATACCGATAATAGTAAGAAATATCCCGTCCAGTTTTAGTTAACTTAATCACCATCTAACTGGAAACAAATACTATAAATACTAAGCCATCCCATCTATGAAAGGTAAGCAACATCAGCCTTCTAAACATTTCTTTCTCTCAGAAGAAACCGACTCAGTATCTGAAATGCCATTAAAAGGGCTCTCAATGACCCTCCTTCTTTCTTGTTTTGCAGGAGTGCCACGCCAAAGCCTCGCACCAACATCGCAAAGAATCCAACTTCACCCGACGATCCAAAGAGAGCTCAAGCAGACTGTACCGCTAGCGCCAGTCCTCACAACTACCCCAACTCGTCAAATTTCAACTTAAAAAGCATCATCAAAAAAATATTATTAAAATAATTATTTTTTTATTAGTAAGAACAAAATAATAAGAGAATAATAAAGATAATATTAAAATACTAGGATAATAGTTGTTTCTATTCACATTTTCAAATTTGGATACATGAATAGTGAATCTTCATATTTGAAGATGCACTATTCACATCTCCAAATATGGAGATGGAAATGGAGGATGGTTGGAGTTGCATTTTTTTGGGTCCAAATCTTCAAATATGGAGATTGAGTCAAAAATAAAGAATGGTTAGAGATGCTCTAATTAGTCCATTTTTAATTAGGTCTTTTCGATCTTTCCAGCTACTTATTAGTCCATTTATAATTAAGGTACTTGAGAACACAATAAATTAACATTATCAAGGAAAATCCTTATTAAATTCAAATTCTAAAACTAATGAATAAAGAGTGAAAAAAATTTATTAATATTTCATGACTGGAAAGCTGGATTAATACAATTATTATAAGAACAAGATAATCTGTTACCTATTAAAAGTTTAGCCAAGCAAATGGTTGGAGGTTAATCCAAAGTTAAAAAAATGAAGCATTTCTTAACAAAAAGAAGAAACAATTAAAGATGTCGGTGTTGAACTGGTGATCATCAGGTCAAATTATCCACGGCAATATTTTTGAATTTTTTTTTCCACTACATTAGCACCACGTTCATATAAGATGCCCCTTTGAAACGTACACAATTGTTAAGCTTATTGGATTAAAGCTTCTGTATTGTTAATTTTGTAAAACTTTTTAAATTAGGCCCGTTGAACCAAAAGTGTCAAGAAATAAGAAAAATATTAAAAAAAATTTGATTTTCATGCTTGGTATCACCGTAAAATATAAAAATAATAAATAATAAATATAATCAAAATTTACATATATTTTTTAAATTCTAATCCTTATTTAATAGGAGATAAATAAATAAACGAGTTTGAATAAACATATAAAACTAATTTATTAAGTTTAAACATATTTTTTATTTTCCTCCAAATTTTCTTTCCTTTCATTTTTCCTCTTTTTTTTTCCTTAGTACTTTCCGGTTTCCAAACTAAACTGAAAGTACTAAGAAAAGAAATAAATAATAAGGAAATTTATTTTTCTCATGTTTTGTTTCACCATGAAAAATATAAAATCAAATCAAATCAAATTCCTGTGTTCTATATATTTAGTCCTAGATAATACAAAGAGAAACAAATAAAATGAGTTAGAATAAACATATATAATTAATTTATTAAATTTAAACCTGTTTTTTATTTTCCTCTAAAATTCTCTTCCTTCCATTTTTTCTCTCTATTATCCTCTATATTTTGCTTTAAAGAACATAAATTACTTTAAAAAAATAATTAAAATTATTTTCTCATATTCGCTTGATGAAAATATAAAAAAATAAATATAATAAAAATTCCTTAAAATTTACATTTTTTAAATTCTTATTCTTATATAATGTAGGAAACAAATGAAATTTTCAAATGCGTTAATAAATATATAGAATTAATTTATTAAAATTAAAACCATTTTTCTCATTTTTCTCCTTTTTTTCATATTCCTTATTACTTTCCAAGAATAAAAATTTTAGCCTTTAAAGTTTGCCCCCCTAACTTCTAATCCTAGCTCCGCCACCGATCCATGAGGAAGTCAAGAATAGGATTCTTTGGAAATACCTCCAAATCCATGATCCTAGTGTGTATGTTTTTTTTTTTTTTTTTTTGTTGTGGTTCTCAAATTAAGTGAGGATTTTAGGATAAATTGATAAATTTAACAGTTCATGAATCCATGCTACTGTGTCATGACATAACTCATGAGATCACATATAGTTTACATGCAAATAAACTATATATACTTGAGATGATCCACCAATATTTTACTCTTGTTAGGAGCTCGATCCATGGATGTTTTGTGTTGGAAGAGAACATTGATTTGTGGGGACCTGAGAGATAAATGTATAGATCAGATGCAGCCATATTGATATGAACATAACACTAACTTATTAATTAGGACCACTCCAACCCTGTTGTCTGATTCAAATCAGGGATAACCAACCAGAAAATGGAAAGAAAGAGTAGCTAGCTATTTTATATTTTGATGGAGCTCCTTTGACTGACCAGAACCACAAGCTTGCAATTACCTTTAGGTTGTGTTTGGTTTTTACAAAGTACTATATTGTATTTTGTCTATGGAAGACTAAGCAAACCAAAAAAAAAATAGACATGAAAATTGATTTTTTTTTTTTTTTTTGTCTAATGAAAAATCTAAAAACTTATATATTTTTAAATCATTTAATATTTTCATCAAGGAGTTAAATTAAATAAAATGAATTTGAAGATTTGTTAGAAAACCACTTGATCCTTTCCTATCCAATAATTTATAACATTTGGCCCACTCTACTCTAAACTCCCATAGTTTTATTTTTGCGCTTCTCTCCCAAATCTGCCATACCAATTGGGATGTTATTCCATGCTTATAAAACTCATAGTTTTTCACCCCTAACTGGATGCGACTCAAGATACATCCACAAGATTTTAACTTTATTTTTTATTTTCTTTCCATTTTTCCTCTCACTCCCTTACATTTTTCCCTCATATTTTCAAGGAACCAAACATAACTAAGGGAAGAAAAATGGTAAGGAAAATAATTTTATTATATTTGATTGCCCAATGAAAATTTTATACTGTTCACATTCCTCGAAAAGTATTGCAGCACAAAAATAGCCTGGGCGAAAAATTCGCTTTCATGCTTCTGCTTTAATCATTTAAAATATAAAAGAAAATCAAATATAATCATCAAAATCTTCAAATTTTTACTATTTTTAAATTTCATAACCTTATAGAGACAGGATAAAACAAATAAACAAATTTTAAATAAACATATAAAATTAATTTATTATGTATAAAACTCATTTTTTATTTTCTTTCCTTAAAAACTTTTTTACTTCCATTTTTCCTCTCTATTTTCTTTCCCTAATACTTTTCAGATTCCAAACGAAGCCTCAAAGAAAATCAAATAAAAAATCACTTTAGAAACTTATGTATTTAAAAACAATTTAATCTTTATATTAATGAGTTAAAATAAATAAAATGAATTTAAAGTTGCAAATAAATATAATGTGTTAGGTTCAACTCTAATTTTATTTTTCTTGATTTTTTTCTTTCCTTCTACTATCCCGCTCTATTTTTTTCAACATTTCTCCTTAAAATTTAGGGAACCAAACATAGCATAGCCTTAGGGTTGAAAAGTCATACATTGTTAGTACATATCAATGTCAATGCGAGTTGGGATAGTAAAATGCATTTATAATATAAAGCAATATTAGAAAATAATTCCAGTGGTCCTCAAAGATTGCATGTTCATTTCCTGATGTCAAACAGCCTCTATATAAACAAATTAGTTGGAAATCTGGGAATAAAGTGATGGACTAAACTGGAACTAATCAAACTCATCATTATTTATTTGAATCAATTTAAATAATTTACATCAAACCTTCACATTACATAAGATAATAATGCTTGGTGCAATTATTGAGAATGACTTATTTTGTTTTAATATGGTCCCAAGTGTATAATTTACTCTTAAATTTTCACAATCCCATGAAAATGACTTTCATTTGAAGTTTCTAGACCAAAGAAGGATCCAAGTCTTGCTTGGGATTCTCTCAATTATAAGAACAATGAGAAAATGATAAGTGTTAGGGTTTGAAATTGTCCATATCATCGTTCCTGGTGTTCAATGGTTGCTTTGAAGATCATAATTTATAAAGATTTGAAGGATCAAACATGAAGTTCCTGGAAGAACTAGGATGAAGTCATACATCCTAGATGGTTGAGAGGTCATACATTTATAATATAAAGCATTAGAAAATAATTCCAGTGGTCCTCAAAGATTGCATGTTCATTTCCTAGATGTCAGCCTCCAGCCCTCATAAACAAATAGTCAGAAAAAATCTGAATAAAGTGAAGGGCTAAACTGGAACTAATCAACCTACTTCATATTATTTATTTTGAATCAATTTAATAATTTACATCAAACCTTCATGATTACATAAGATACGACGCCATTGGTACAATTATTGAGACTTATTTTGTTTTAATATGGTCCCAAGTATATAATTTATTCTTAAATTTTCACAATCCCATGAAAATGACTTTCATTTGAAGTTTCTAGACCAAAGAAGGATCCAAGTCTTGCTTGGGATTCTCTCAATTATAAGAACAATGAGAAAATGATAAGTGTTAGGGTTTGAAATTGTCCATATCATCGTTCCTGGTGTTCGATGATTGCTTTGAAGATCATAATTTATAAAGATTTGAAGGATCAAGCATGAAGTTCCTGGAAGAACTAGGATGAAGTCTAGACTAAGGTCATCCCACAATGCAAGGACGTGTGAGACTCGGAGAGTTCGGACTAGGATCAAAGTTGTCATGGGATGCACAAATAGTCTACTAGCTTAGAGGCCAAGGAAATTGAGGACCTAGTAACCGATGGGCCTGGGATCTATTTGAAAAGAGGATAAATATCAAATCTCAAAAGATCCAAACGTCTAAGCTATAAACCATAATTAGAAACAATTTAGGATTCTATTTTGATGAGGATATTTGTTGAACAAGCTCTATTTATCAGGATAACTTGTGCCGAAAGAACTTAAAATATAAGGTGTAGTCGAAATTACATAAGATAATAATCTAACCTTATCTAGTCTTCTAAGACCTAATCCACAATACTATAAATTTGGGGGCTCATAAAGATACTACTTCGATTTCAGAGCAAACTCAAGAAAACAAGCCAAACTGATGTTTAAAGAGTCGGAGTGCAAGATATTCCCAATGGCGGACAGACGTTTAAAACTCTTCACCTTCGATGAAAATGATTCTTTATTTTCTCTCATCTTTATTAATGCAATATGGGATCATGTGCTATGTCGAGAGAGCCGAATAGAGGGAGCTCATTCTGAATTCCACTACAAGTGATTAGGTTTCAAGAGTCCATTGGACAGATAGGGAGTTTATAACATAAGACTAATTGTAAACCTTGAATTTGGAGAAATGGAAATCTCGTGATCTAAAGACAACCCCATGCACGTAGTGCTGCCCAACCACGTAAAAATTGTATGTGCCTTTACTTTATTGCAAAATATATCACATTTTCTATTCACACATCAAGTCCCATAAGGGGAGTTCGGACACACTGCAGCATAGTCTGAATGAGGTCAAAGCTCTAACATTAACGACTATGATCTGGAACACACACTAATATCCTTCAATTGGTATCAAAGTGGGTCACTCTAAATTACTAAGTGAGATTGTTGGTTGGTCCATCCTCTTGTATGTGAAATTCATATGGTTTTGATGAAAGAAGGTGGTTCTAATAAATTTCCCTCTTCCTTCCCCGATAGACTCAACGATACACTGAAAGCTTATGATGCGCGCTCATAAAATCAATTGATTAAAAGGCATGGAGGTTCTACAAGGATGGAAGCCGCATACCAAAACTGATGTTGAAGGGAAAAATGTTCCCAAGGACGAAGCAGACTGGACACTTGAAGAAGACGCCCTTTCCACCCAAAACTCACGGGCCTTGAATGCAATCTTCAACAATGTTGATCCCTCGTAATTCAAGATGATCTCCACCAACGAAGTAGACAAGGAAGCATGGGACATTCTTCGTGTCCATTTTGAAGGAACCAATGTGTCAGAATCCGTTAGAACTAATACAAATAAAGTTCGAAACGCATTCGATAAGGCTAAGAGGAGACTATCAATGAATTCAATGCAAAATTGTGCGACATAGCCAATAAATCGTTTGCTCTTAGGGAAAAGATTCCAGAAGAAAAGCTTGTGAAAAAGGCCCTAAGATCCTTGCTACCTAGGTTTGCATACAATGCAACAACAATAAGAGAGGCAAAAGATTTGAAAAAGATGAGACTTGAAGAATCGATGCGATCTCTACTCAAGTTTAAAATAGAACTTAACGAAGAGTCCCAGGAAAGAAAGAAACTTGTAGGACTAAGGGTTGAGTCCAAACTACCTGTCAATGAAGGGAATGAACTTTCTAAATATGTGGCCTTGTTGTCAAACACTTTGAAAGAACATAAAGGTTGGAATGCTCAGCGAAGGAAACCTTAAACTCGAAATTTGTATCTAACAGATGGTGAATCCTACTAAGTTTGGTAGGAAACAAGGGATCTCTGTGACCAAATACCGTGAAACAATAATCTAGTGCAGAATGTGAAGGTTATGGTCCGATCCAAGTAGAATGTGCCAATACGAAAAAGAACTGATCTCTCCTTGTTACCTGGAGTAATCATGAATCAAAAGACTACAAAGGAGACGAAGAACTAGATAGTCAACCCATTGCTCTAGTAGTCATGACCTCGATGATTGAATCAAACACAAAGCCTCAAGAATTTTCAAAGGATGTGACACCTAATATCCAAACACATGTGGTTGCTGACCATACTCCACATAATCCTCCAGCGACCCACCTGGGTCCCGATCCAAGAAGAGGATGAGATCTCGATGAAGAACCATCACGTTTGCCACTCCAGAGATTCTATGAAATTAAAGTAAACCCATTATAAATCAATGAAGATCATCAAGGACAAGTCCATCAACTCAATCAAGACAATAGAGCTTTAGAGAAAGAGATAGCTTACCAAAGGGGAAATACAAGAACAACATGATCTAACTGAATTAGAACATCTAGAAATAACAAGAAGAATGATGAACTCAGAATTATGATCCCTGATCATATTCTATGTATGTGGGGACTACCTCCAAGGCTCGAATACATTCACTGTAGGGGATCTTCGGATTAAAACCAATGTTCTCAAAAGAAGATTCTCATCCCAAGACTATAAAAGTAGAAGAACTCGTTCAAACGCTCTCAAGAACAAGAACAACATGTCCGAACAAGTAAGATAAGTTCATGAAATAGAAGAAGGGCAAGGAAGTCAGATGTTACTACTACTGAAAAATGGATCACATTAGACGTCGTTGTAAGGACTATAGATTTTACCACAATAAGAGACTAACGGAGAACAGATAAGTCAAGAAGCCCATATGGATAGAAAAATGAAAAGCTAAGAGTCTTGTTGTTCTTACCTCTCTCAAGGCTAAAATAGACCCAAATCTCAAAGGAGAACCTGAAAGTATGTGCAGACCATGCCAACTAGGGAAACAAGTTCAAACACCTCACCTAGAGTCTCAACTAGGCTCTATTACTAGAGTACTAGAATTGGTCCACATGGATCTAATGGGACCAATGCAAATAGAGAGCATTGCTAGAAAAGGTATGTATATGTATGTAGATGACTCCCTGGGGCTCACTGCAAATCTCCTCATAAACCAAATCTTCATTATTTCATTTGAAGAATTCTGGAAGAGACTACAGGAGTTGAATAAACAAACTCCTATTTGCAGAATAAGGAGAACGCTAAGGAATGGCAGAACATGAGTTCTTAGCACCTAAAACTCCACAATAAAATGGAGTAGTTTTAAGAAAGAACATAACTCTACAAGAAATGGCCTGAGTCATGTTGAAAGTCAGTAGTGTCTTAACTAAATTTTGGGCAGAAGTAGTAAATACATCACGCTACACCTCAAATCGAGTCAATCTAAGGCCAGGAACTCTCAAAACATCATATGAGATCCGAAAGGTAAGAAACCAAAGTCAACATTCTTCATGAATTTGGTAGTCCATGCTACATCCTCAATGTATGGGAACCAAAGGAAGTTCGATGTCGAGTGATGAAGGTGTCTTTCTAAAGGTAACGCCACAAACAAATACGGTAAGGTAATACAATAAAAGAACCAAGGCTGTGATGGAATCAATTAATGTGTGAGTTGATGATTATCTTCCCCCAAGTGAAACATATAGACCAAAAGAGCCTCTTGTGGTGTTAGTTCTTAAAAAAAAGAAGACTCTCAATAGTCTTAAAGACGCTTCACCATCTAATGATGAAGAAAACAAACGATTTCTCCACAATCGTTCAACCATCCTGCATAGCACCCAAGATAAACGATGTCCAAACAATAAAGACCTTTACAACCACATATTGACTAATGGTTATTGCCGAACACTCTAATATTCAGCTCAAGAGCTCCGTGGAAGATTCATGAAAACCATCCCGCTAATTAATTTAGATAGAGATCAGTGCCAGCTTCCAAACAAGGGGTGTTCCTGTGGTTCACTATGTGAGAAATGATGGACTTAGCCTGGATGCTACACTCCACAATTGAACCTAAAAATTACTAGAGGCTTTTTGAATCATGAGTTTTGGATCCCAAATTATGTGGAAGAACTAACACAATTTGAACATAATGAAGTTTGTGTTTAATCCCAAATCCCAATATGCAAATATAATTAAGACCAAGTGGATCTTTAAGAACAAGACATATGAAGAAGGAAACATCACTAAAAACAAAGCTCCCTGGTTGCTCAAGGATACACTCAAGTGGAATGAGTAGATTTTGACGAGACATCTGCTCTAGTAGCTTGACTTGAGTCAAATCGTTTGCTGATGGCATTTGCATGCACACTCAAGTCCAAACTTTATCAAATTTACATCAAGAGTGCCTTCTTAAATGGGTATCTACATGAAGAATTGTTTGTTACTCAACCTAAAGGGTTTGAAGATCCTCTTCATCCTTATCATGTTAGCATAAACTAAAAAGGCTCTCTATGAACTTAAAACAATCCCCAAGGTCTCTAGATGAGACTCACCTGAATACCCTCCCAAAAGGCACACAGCCTTAAAATATCGCGATATAATCAATATATCATGCATCGTGTCAATCGATACAATATAACAACATCGAGGTAATCTGCTGATATGAAAGATCGAAAGAAAAATTCAAGCAATGATCGACTATATCATTACCGGGTGATATATCGTCGACAATTTCCATTTTTTTTGCCAATTTTTATTGAAATTTTGAAAAAAAAAAAAAAGAATGTGGGTGTCTCGTAATTGAGCAAAGAAATGTGCGAAGATGAAGAGATGTGGGAGAGAGAAATTGAAAAGCCTTCTTAATAATTACGATCATTAATTGTGTGCAAAGAATGATAGAAGACCAATAGACGGTTGGAAAAGATAATGAATTACTATTCCTTCCTTAATAATTAATGTTATTAATTGTATGTCTTTCTTAATAATTACTATCATTAATTATTGCAGGAAATGTGAGAAGACCAAATGAAGGCCTTCCATATTAATTAATATTATTAAGTTTTAATAATTAATATTAAAGTTTAGATTAAACAAAATATAAATTAAAAAACAATTGTGCAAATCTTTAATACCAAACTATTTTTTTAAAAAATTTATTAAATGAAATATTTTAAATTATTTATAGTATAGTTTTTTAGAATATTCTAAAATATAAAAAATAGTCATAATATATTAACGTTTAACCAATTAGTTTTGTATAAATCATGTAAAAATGAATTTAATGTTTGTTTTTTTTTTAAAACTTAATTGATATTATCATTTCTATATTTTCAAAATAATTTTTATATATAAATTGAATATACCTTTAAATTTTGAATAATTTATAAATACTTATATATCTTCGATATATCCAATATATCTCGTAAAGTTCTACCGAGTATATCCATCAAAACCGATATTTTCATCCTCGTGTGCGGTTCACTCTGAGGGGGAGCAAAATCATACCTCCCTCTTCACTAAAAAAGTCAGCTGTTATTGTTGTTCAATCTATGTTGATGATATACCTTCAACCATCGTTCCAACACCTAGTAGAACAGTTTGTAAAGCACACAGGTTTAATTTGAAATGGAGTCAGGTCCAAGAACTTGCATAATTTTTCAGTCTCGTGTACTTAAACCAAACTCAAGGACCTTATCTCTGTAAGCAAAATATGCTAAGAACTGGCCAAGAAGTCCACTTGTACAGATAAACATCGTGACCCTAATAGGGACCCATGACAAGATTACTAAAAATGAAGCAGGAATAGTATTGACTCAATTTCAATGTAAGCATGATTGGAAGCTTGTTGTACTTGGAATGTGCAATTGCTCGACGCATGTTCTAGCTGCGTGAGTTTATACGATACCAAGAAACCCCAAGGATAGTCATCTTCAAAGAGTTAAGAAGATCATCAAATATGTTTATAATCCGGGACTATGTTATCTAGTACACCGAGACACCAACAGCTCATCTAGTAGGATATCAGGACGTTGATCGGGTTGAAACTTAGACATAAAGAGCACCTTATGTGTTTCTCCTCGCAATAACCTTATGTCTTGGTTGTTTAAAAACAAACTACATACTACTTTCCACACCGGAAATGAACATATAAAGAATCGGGTAGTGGATGCACAATAACTCATTTAGATGAGAAATATATAAAGACTATGGCGTCTCCGGAGAAGTCCAAACACTCCCACAATGACAACTCCTACGTACACGTGATATCAAAAATCCAATCAGCATTCAGAACCAAGTTATCATTAATATAAGGCACCACTACATTCTAATCGGGTCGAGGACAAAATCATCGATCTTAGGCATGTATCCACCCAAGATCAATTAGCCGACATTTTCTTACCAAAGAGTTGGTTGCTCTTAGGTATGAATCTCTCTACAACTCTTGAGGTTATGTGTCAGGGAGTAGATGGGTCTCCACTGATAGATTCAAACCTTATGTATTTATCTCGCCTTCGCAAAAACGGGGAGAGAAATAGGGATAAAGAGTGTGTATCTTCGAGGGATGTTCGCAAAGACATAGACAAAAATAGACAAGGTTTGGAATATCCATATCTTCGCTCCTGTGTTCTAAGAAAGTAGCGGCTTCAAGACCTAATTGATGAAGATCAAGGATCAAACATGAAGTCCCAGAAGAACCAGGATAAAGGCTTGACCAAGGCTCATCCCACAATGCAGGGACGTGAGAGGACCTGTAGAGTCCGGACTTAGGATCAGAGTCAGTTCGGGACATGATGTCATTAGCTTCGAGTTCAAGGGAACTTGAGGAGCAAGTAAACCATGAGCCCAGATCTATTTACAAGAGGATAAAGTATAAAATCTTATAAGATCCAGACGCCTAAGATATCAAACCACAATTAAACAATTTAGACTCTCATTCACTGAGGATACTTGGAACATAAGTTTCCTAATTTTGCAACAGAGCTTAAAGGAAAGAACATGTGTCAGGAAGGTACCTGGCTGAGCCATTTGATAACAACCAACTTTATCTAATCTTCCAAGACATAATCCACAAAAGACTATAAATTCGAGGGTTCGAGATACTCCCATCTGATTTCCCGTGAGCGAGTCAAGAACAATAAACGGTCTAGTGTCGATGATAATGCAGGCGCATATACTCAATCGAGGACACTTAAAAGACTCAATCTTGTGAAAGATGATGTTCTTATTTTTTCATCTTTTAGCTAATGCATTATGGGATCAAAAAAGAGGCCAGTAGAGAGGGAATACAGAGTTCATTCTGAATCAGCACTCAGGAGCGATTAGGTTTCAAAGTATACATGTGTGAGAGGGAGTCTCATACCACATAAGATTAATTGCAAACCTTGAATCGATAAGGAAATCCTTGTATCTAAAGTACAACCTCAGATGTAAGGCAAAGTTGTTAAAACACCCAAAAAATTGTGTGTTTTTACTTTATTGTAAATATATCTCACCGCTTCTACACACACTAAGTCCCATATGGGAGTTCAGACACACCGTAGAAAGATAAATTAAACGATAACAATCCGAACATTAATAAACTGGGACTCTGATCACACACTAATATCCTTTAAAAAAGAAAAATGAAGGTATATCCATTTTTATCAATGTCATGGACAATAAATGAATGTGATGAAATTGAGGAAAACTTAGTATTCCTCGATTGTCTGTGTTTTTAAAACATTATTGAGAACAGATTTTGAAAATAGAGAAAACACTGTTTTGGTTTCTTTGAAAACTATTCTTCTTATTTGAATTTAAATGCTTTTTCTCGCAGCAGACTTTTTCATAGTAGGAAAATGAAGTTTAATGTTTCGTTCCTGCTTTTAAAACTGCTCTTAAGATTTAGTTTTTGAAACATGTGGCAGATCATTTCAATATTTCAAAATTGTTCTCATATCTAAATTTAGTGTTTCTATGCTCGTAACAAAAACCTTAACCAAACGCTCTGCTTCCTATTCCCTATTATCAACAAAATAGTTTTCAAAAGAATAAAACAAATCGCCCCAAAACGTTGCTTTTCTTTTTGCTCTCCTCGTTTTCTATATCAAAATCAGTTTTCAAAATCAACCAAACATGTCTTGTGGTGGTTTACATCACTAATCCTAAGATGACTCAAAAGACTGAAGAAAAAATTTATCAGAGTTTAATCATTCTATATTTTCTTTCTTGCCTTGTTTCAGAAGTTATGAAGGCCAAGTTAAGTACTTAAATGATCAGATGTGGAAAAGAATTCAAAAATGTTGTTCTCTATTTTACCATCAAAAGTGATTGCCATCTAACTGAGTTGTTTGATGAGCTCTAGCTAGTTCATACATTAATATTATATTGGGTTCCTAGAAAATTTTAGAAAACAACATATGGGTAAGAAAATAAAGAAAAGTAGAAGAAAAAACAAAGAAAATTAAAATAAAATATTTGGTGCTGGGGTAACTCAGAATCAAAATAATTTT
Source organism: Tetrastigma voinierianum (assembly GCA_016808115.1). Classification (NCBI taxonomy): domain Eukaryota; kingdom Viridiplantae; phylum Streptophyta; class Magnoliopsida; order Vitales; family Vitaceae; genus Tetrastigma; species Tetrastigma voinierianum. Next base: position 49,735 of record JAEQBH010000133.1, on the reverse strand, counting down.
ATTTTACATCGTGTCTTCTTTCCCACTATTATTATTTGGGACCAAACCTAAAAGAGACTAACTCCTCATGGATGGTGTTCTCAACCCATTGGGGTGATTGAAGGGCACATAAGATCAAGATAAAACTAATTATTAAATTGGAATATATGCCTATTGTCATTTTGTGATTGATGCACCAAAAATAGTGATCAAATCAAAGAAAAACTAAGAAGAAGAATGCATAATGCACAACAGTATGCCTATACATCCGGAAAACACAGATTGAAAATTTCACCATCTCAAATTGGTCCTAATTCTACATCATACCCTGGCTCCAACATATTATTGGTCCCAAACAAAAGAGTATAAGCCTCACCTCCTTTTTTTCTCCATAAAAAAACATGTTCCTCCTGATATGAGCCACATGTGCTGCAACATGCCATCACTAATCATAATAGTTTTTTCTGGAGTCAACTTTAAACCTTTTTCTGATCCACTTGCCTCATTGTCAAGACTGCTTCAAGTGAAGTTTCCTCACATTATGCCCAAGCGAGTTCTCGCCCAACACATCTCCAAATTAAAGTTTCACAGCTCTTAGTTTTTCAAATCTTCATCCATACAGTAAAAGACCTGGTTAGTCTGCCCATATGGGCCTTAATCTTTGGCATCAAATGATTGATTAAGTTCCTGAATCATTATTAAAATAAAAGAAAAATAAATAAACAAAATGGGCAAGAAATTAAGAGCTCAATTTACCCTAGAAATTGTCATTGGGCTCCCTTCCTATGAGAAAGCCCCAACATCATATGAGGCTCACTCTGTCTCACTTATTTCAAGCTCTTATATAATGATTATAGTGATAAGCAGAGCGCTCATTTTCATGCAAATATACAGCAGTTATAGGTACAGTTAAGTCTTACGCGATTTTTTCGCACATCCACCAAAAGATCGCTGATTATAACCGCAGATTCGTTCACCGTTGATCGAAATGATTTTTTAATACAGTTCGGAAAACGTGATACTCATTCTGTAAATGCCAATCGCCGATACGATATCCGAGCAGGGAGATAAGTGCTTCAGAGTTTATATTCCCGCCAGTATTTTTCTTATTTTCGTGACGTAAGTGACGCTGCCGATTCTAGATCGTTGGCTATGCATTACTTGCGCACTCCTTATTGAAACTCTCGAAAATTTCTATTGATCATACGGAGCTATTTTGGTCCGGACGACCGTGGTTTTTTACCCTTACTTTGGGCGGGTTTTCCACGTTAAACAAATGCCCTCGCGCTTATCATTCGTTACAGCTATATTTTTATCGTCCTCCTCATAAGTTCTTTAAAAGTAGCTGGGAATTTAATTGCGTTACCTTGCTCGTTATCCGGGCTTTGTTATCAGGTCACGGCTTCCTATCGTAGTGGGTATCGTGTTTCGTTGTTAGCCGCTGTTTTCTACTCGCTTAGCACGGAGGCACATATGAAAATGGTATCTGAACGGGAGCAAACTATCACTATTGGAAGGGTAAGACGAAGGACTCACATTTTGCGTAAGTTAATATATTCTGCTCGCGCACGTGCTTCCGAGTCCACGCCTCGATGAAGAGTGGGTTTCGAAAATGAGCGCGTATGCTGGTTTTATCAGCACTTTGTAGATGAACCTATTTATAATCTTATCGTCGGCGATGACACATGCAAGAACCATGTGGCAAACATCAGTCCTCAGATGTTTCTAAATCGTGGAGCAATCAGACTTGTCAAGAATTTTGTCAATTGAAGTACAAAGATGGAGCTCCATTTACTCAAAGACTGAGGAATTTCAAGGGCTGCTAGATCAACTTGTCACCGTAGTATCAAGTTTGATGATGGAGGTCGGGACTATTTCATTAATAACTCTACCTGATTCGTGGGAGATATTTCGAGCTTCCATGATTAGTGTCGCCTCCAATGGCATTGTTCCCTTGCAAATGACAAAGACCAAGGCTCTTAATCGAAGAGATGAGAAGGAAGGCGCAAGTATTTCCTTGCACTATTCAGAGGTGCTTGTTACCGAGCAGGGAGAAGCCAAAAGGAGTTGAAAGGTGGTAGAGACAAAGATGGAGCAAGTCCTGCATCTCTAGCATAAAGAATACGAGGCGCCATTATCACAAAATGTGTGGCACATCCAAAGGAACCGTTTTCTGCGGAAGAAAAGAGAGTAAAGACAAAAGGGTGAAGTTGTAAAGAGGAAGGACTGCGATGATCGTGAATGTGTGACCACTGCTACCATGATGATCTTGTTATTCTCTTCACACCCTAATTCACTTAATTTTGTATCCGATGAGAGCATGTGGTTAATTGGATAAGTGGTGCTACACCCATGTTACACCCAGAAGGAGTTCTTCACATCTTACACCCAGTGATTGAAGCCAAGACGGTAATGATGGCGTATCCAAGGTTATCAGGGGTTGGCAGGATGTCCGCTTGCAAACCAACATGGGAATACAACTACTAAGAGGAGCCAAACATGCTCCAGATGTCCGCTTTAATTTGATCTCTGGTGCGGTGCACTGATGATGCCGGTTATGATAACCACTTAGTTCCCGAAAGGAAACTCACAAAGGTAACCTTAGTCAGGCAAAGGCAGAGTCTAAAGCACACAAAAGCTTTGGTTGCTAGTGATGTGAATATGGATATAGAGGCTTTTCAGGCAATCAAGACTTAGTCATATCGCTGAGAAGGGGTTGAATTGTCTAGCAAAGAAGGACATGCTTCCTGCTCAAGAATGTAGATTTGAGAAATGTTCTACAGATGATTGGTAAGCAAACCAGAGTATCCTTCAAGAAGCATCCTCCCTCGAGAAAATCTGACTTGCTCGAATTGCATCTGGGATGTTTCGCGCCTCTTCTAAGCAAATCCTTTAATACAGACTTTATTTTGGTTATATTTAATATGATTATTCCGTAAAACTTTGGGTCTATGCTTTGAAGTCAAAGACCAAGTGTTGAAAAGTTCAAAGAGTTTCAAGTGCCTCAGCTTGAGAGGCCGCAAGAAGTCAAATGCATCCAACATCAAGCAATGGTGGTATCAGGACCTTTGATATTTATCAGAAGTAAAGATACATTGCACATGAGAAGACTCCTCTAAAACCTCACCAATGGTTTAAGGCAGGAGGATGAACAGGACATTATCGAGAGAGCGAGGTGTATGCCTTCGCTTAAGTTACCCAAGCACTTCGGGTGAGGCACTGCATACGCAATTTGATCAATCTTACCCGCCGCTGCTTAATGAGCGAGGTGCCAAATAAAATTTAGTTTTGGCAGAATGTGAAGTATGATCACTTATGGGTTTTGGCTGCAAGAGTTTTGTGCATGTTCCAGTGATGAAAGATCCAAGCTGATGTGCAAAGTCAAGGCAATGCATATTCATCGCTATGGTGTGATGAATTTGCTACAGGTTCCATGACCACACAGCTTGTTGTGAAGCCGATGGAATTCATGGAAGATCAAACCATTGAAGACATTGATAAGATGGAGAAGTCTACACCTAAGGGAAGACAATGGTGGCTGATTTGAACCTATCTCAAATTACTTATCTGGGACCACATCGGGATGCTCTAATGATGTTTGCGGATCAAGAACCCGCATATGAAGTAGATGTCTCGTTGATGATGATGAAGAGGAGCATGACATGTCACAAGATGAAAATCCGAGTGATGCCACTCAACCACCCAAGTTCAACTCAGAGGTCCAACAAAGAGAGACAACCTTCTAAGAGGTATTCTCCCCGATGAGTATGTGATTCTAAATTTGATGATGAAGAACCTGAAAGTTTTACAGAGCCATGGAGAGTGAAGAAAAGAAAGCATGATGCAATGAAGGATGAGATGAAATCCTTACATGATAATCACACTTTTGATTTAGTGAAGTTATCAAGAGGGCCTCGATAACATGTGGATCTATGAGGAAGCATGAAAGAACACTTATGTCTCCGAGGTGATAAGTTTATTTAAAAGGCGAAGGGCTTAGTCAAAGGAAGGGTAAAGTTGGATTTTAATGAGATTTTCTCCTCGTGGTAAAAATGTCATCCATTAGAACTGTGTTGAGTTTGGTCATACTCTTGATTTGGAGGCAGAGCAGCTGGATGTGAAACCGCTTTCTTCATGGTGATTCGGGAAGCATGATTGCAGAAGCAAACCTTAAGGGGTTTCTATGTCAAGGAAGGAAGACTATGTGCAGCTTAGAAAGAGCCTATGGTTTGAAGCAAGCTCCAAGGCAAGGTACAAGAAGTTGAGTTCATTATGTGTGAGCAGGCCATAAGAAGACTACTTCCCCTTGACTCATCAGGTCTTTGTCAGAAATTTTAATGATGACCTCTATTTATCTCAAGTATTATATGTTGATGACAGTTTATTGTTGGGAAAAATGTTCATGATTGATGTGTTGAAGGAGCAATTGGGAAAGCTTTCTATTTCCATGAAGGGACATGGGAGTCAGCGCAAATCAAATTTCGTATAAGAATCATCCATGACGTAAAGGAGAAAGTTATATTGGCCACAAGAACACTACATTAAAAGAGTGTTGCAGATTCCACAATGGAAAAGGCCAAGGTGGTAAGCACCCTCTGCTACTCATTTTAAGTCGAGTTCTAAACAGTCCATCAAATGAAGATGAAATTATATATGCACTATTCCTTATGCATCCGCGGTGGGAAGTTTGATACATGCAATGGTGTGCATGCACCGCATATAAAGACATGCCGCTGTAATGTCAATAGATTTTGTCAACTCAGAGAGAGCATCTGGAATGTCAGAAATGGATTTCAGGTATCTTCGGTAAGTAATCGTTAATATGATGCTTTGTTTCAAAGGAATACAAAGTTCTACTATGGTGGATACTCAGACTATGTGATATGGTCGAGACATTGATTCGTGAAGTCCACGGCTATATGATTAAATTCATAGGGGAGTCGTGGACTCAGCCTAGGGTCATAGAGGTGTGTGGCTTCTGTTTACCATGCAGGCGTAATTTGATTGCACACCGGCTAATGCAAGAGTCAAGCGCATGGTGGCAAATCTGCAGAGCTCGTGTCAGTTTCAAGATAAATATCTACTATTCAGGGATAGTCGAGTGCTATTTATCTCGTAAGAACTCAACCTTTTCATTCAAGGTCTAAGCACATTGACATGAGGTGGTATCATTGGGATACGGATACTGGATGCTAAGCTGGCATAGAGCTGGCTAAAATTCATACCGATGATAATGGTGCTGATATGATGACTAAGGCATTACCACAAGAGGGAAGTTTGTTTGTTGTGAGATCGCCTGCTTGGCTAGCCATTCCACATAGTTGTGGGAGGGGAGATTTGTCAGGGTTTTGGGCTCCCTTCCTATGTGTGGTAAAGCCCATTGTGAGGAACATTCACTTGTTCACTCTATTTAAGTGGAGAGGGGTCAGATTAGGCATAAGAGAGTTTCATTTCATGAGAAATATAAAGAAAAAGAGTGAGAGAATATGAAAAGAAAGCCTTGATGTGGATTTTCACATCCACTGCATCGCTTTTCAGATTGCCAAACTCGCAGATCTGCCTTCACCGGATCGGGCTGATTTTGACAGCAGGCTCCGGAAACGTGATACTTCATTCTGTACGGTTGGATCGTCGATACGATATCCGATAGGTGACAAGTGCTTCTGTGAGTTTATATTCCCGCGGGTAGTTTCTTTTTTCTTCTTATTTGCATTGAAGTATTGGTGTTTGATTCTAGATTGTTGGCTATAGCACATTTTTGGTGAGAATTTATTTGAAACTCTCTTGTACTTACATCATAGTGGAGCTATTTTTGTCCGACGACTCGTGGTTTTACCCTCTACTTAAGGTTTTCCACGTTAAAACAAATCAGGTTCTTGTGGTGCTGATTTTTGCTGCGCTATATTTTTGGCCAATCCTCTCATAAGTTCTGCAAGTAAAGGGGAATTCTAATCATGGCTACCTTTTGCTCTGTTATTTAGTTTGTTATTGTGTCGGGTCGGTTTTCCTCATCGAAATAACTAAAAATGCGAACTGAAATTCATTATGTCTCACTAAATTAAGTCTCACACATTATTCAAATAAATGTCAAGGAAATGTAATGAAAGTAGAAACAACTAAGAGAGAATCTGGAGGAAATAATTCTACGTTCTTTTCATTGAATTAACATGGTATATATACATAAGGGATAAATTATATTTCCTAATCTATTGTAACCTAGAGTTGGGATTCCAACTAAGCATAAATCCCCATATGTTAACATCCTCAAGTCAGGAGCATAGATGTCGATCATGTCCAACTTGTTACATAAATAGTTAACCCAGCCCCACTTAGAGCTCTGAGAAAATATCACCCAATAACCTGCTTCTCCCGTATTCACATATCCTATAAATCAAATTGAGATGTATTTTCTCATGAACGAAGTAGCAAGCCAATCCAATATGCTTAGCTCTGCTCTACGGAATACAGGATTCGAGGCAATATGAAGGGCAACCTGGTTATCACACCAAAGTTTTGTTGTGACCACGCTTCCACGTCGACTTCCATCAAGAGCTGATGAAGCCACATGATTTTCAGCCACACGCACTATGTCATCAGCTTCATATTCTCGATCGCACTTGAACTGAAATAACCCCTGTTTACTCCCATGAACTAGATTTCCACCAACAAAAACACGTGAACTAGATAGATCTCTGGGATTCTCCTTCGACCACCAAATCAAAGATCTCGTGAAGCACTCAACCCTATTATGCCTATGATTACTATATAGAATAACTCGTCCCAGCTCATTTCCCCTGCAACATATGTTATACAACCCGCTCTAAATGTCAACAATAAAGACATGTATTGATCTACAACACCGACCAAATTACAAGCAACACGTGACAGTTATCAGAAGGTAGTTTAGCTCTCTCCCAACTAGTCTTCTATATCTCTCTTAATCCAAACAACTCGCGCCTTCTCTGGGTGAAGGTGTACTTCACCCATGTGGAACTCGCATGGCTTGCCCCAATTTTTCGCTTCCCGAACAATAAATCAAGCACATATTTCCTTTGTAATAAGAAGATTCCATGTTTACTCCGCATAACTTCAATGCCTAAGAAATATCTAAGACTCAAGTCCCAGAGAACCGGGCCGCGAAAAAGACATGATGATCTCCCCAGAAAGCCACTCAAGATAACAATAGTCATTCACATACACACCACCAATGAAACAGATACCCGAACTGGAGTTCCTGTGAGGAAGACGAATAATGATTTACTCTTCGCAGTTTCTCAAATTTCTCAACTACTTAGTTAAATTTACTGAACTAAGCACTGACTCGCTTCGTTTTATTAAACGACTGGGGTTGCTTACAAACCTTCCCACCTCCCGGAGCAACAAACCCAAGAAGTCGCTCCATATCCATACCTCCTCCTCGAAGACGCTAAGGAAGAAAGGCTTAATATCGAAATACGAAGATCCCACCAGAGTGGAAGCTGCTGAAATAAAAAGCCAAACATATACATCTTAGCAATCTGGGAAAAGGTATCGAATAAATTACACCCATAGCAAGCCAGCTGCACTTGAAGCCACAGTCAAGCTAATCTGGCAACTTGAATCATCCATATTAACTTTAACCCAGCACCCAACGACATCCAATGGCTTTCTTCCCAATAGGTAACTATACCATCCCATTTAGAGCATCCATCTCCTTATCAGGCACTACGCCAAACTGTAGGAGACAGCCTCAAAAGTGTTGGCAAGTAACTAAAATAAAGTCCAAAGAAGCAATAGAGAAACATGACTGAGAAGACAATTGGTTATAGGTGCAAAATGAGGAAATTGGATGAATACACTAACGTCTACCTTTACGAAGAGCAATAGGGAGATCATCATCAGGAACTGGATCTCGATGTCGGTAAAGCAATGGCGAGGACCGTAGGATCGGTGGTTCCATGGCGGTGTGCACCTAAGTGACAGGAGGCTTTACTGAGCAAGAACATGAAGGCCCATGTAAGGCTAGTATACACCGGTAAGTTGCCCGCCTCCCTACCGGGCAGGGTCGTAGGTAAGGACACTTCAAAATCCTCACATCCGTGAGAACCCAAGTACCCACGGACTAAAGGGGACACCGATGGTTCCTCTAAACCCTGGGAATAACTAAGAAATATACATTTTAAAATTTATACGTTTATACACTGAGGACGAACATCCGAACAAACAGTAATATCCAAATATCCAAGGCCCAATAGGAATAGAGGCTTCCTATCGGGGTGCCATGCATATAAGAGGTTCCAATTCAAGACTCCGCGAAGGCATCCGATTAATCAAAGTAAGTCGTGGAAACAAAGATCGGTTCCAGAAATGTTTGGGGCACATGGCTACAAATAACAGAGGGTCCGCAGCCTGGGTTGAGGTGTCATTCTTTCTCCCCAAAGAACCATTCCGAGTAGGGAGTGTCAACATAAGAAGTTTGATGAAGGATTCCATTTAAAGCAATTTAAGGATTGAAATTGTTTCAAACATATTCTTTTATATTTATCACTCTCAAATTTTGAACATAAACATGAACACAGTATGAATCTCAAAGATAAAGGCACCTAAATGACAAAACAACTCAAAGCGGTTTTTCATTGCTATAAACTAAGTGGGTCTTCATGGAATAATCAAATTAATTAAAGTGGGACAGTAAGCATCGAACCCGATTTGAGACAACTGGGTACGACCCCACACATCCGAACGACTAACCCAAAAGGAGCAATAGCTCGTTATCAATTCTAGGACTATAACTAAGTCAATGGGATACTTTGGTAAATTGGAACAAGACTCTACAATCTAAGAATATGACTTGAACCACTAGGACACAATTTCTTTAATAATGGCCAGATGACCCAACCGCACAACAAATGGTAGTGACTCCAAATGTTAATAGATCTGGAGTGTAGGATCAAGGATGTATAAACCTAGACTCATGGCCTCTACCACACCCACTTCATTATAACCAGCAGGCAAAAAATCAGAAAGAATTAGATATAACACTTAAGTGCTCGAAGTTAACCAAGCACATCAAATTAAAGAGAAATTTGTAAACACAAGACTAATTTCAAAGGAATAGATGGAGGGAACAATTGTGCCTGACCTAAAACATAGAATGTGATCCATCTTCTGGGAGTATGTGGAAGGAGAAGGTTGGTGACACCTGTGCTGCACGTAAAAGAATTAGAAAGTTACCTCGTCAGTGATCTATGGCTCCAGAGTCAATGACCCATCTCTAAGATGAAGAAGATAATAAGGCATTTATTCAAGCACCCACTCCAAAAAAATAAAATTAATCTGGAGTGATGAGATCTCAATGAGTTCCCAATACAATTGAACTCCGCTAATTCCAAGATGAGAACCGACTGACTTATCGATGTTCTCGGGTAGTAGAAGCTATATGGAGCATCAAATTTCTGGATTCGACATGCTGCTTTCATAACTTCAGATCACGCCGCTTATGGAAGTAATAACAAACAATACCTCCGGCAGCCCTAGTGTTATCAAGCCTAGACCATCAGCTTCTATTTCTTTGCCTCTTCCGACTCAATGGTCTCATCCAAATAAGAGACCGCTTATCCGTATGTGACAAGGGTAGGTGAAGAGACAAAAGAGGATGATAATTCCTCAAAGGTAAAGAATCATGCTAAAGGTCTCTAGAGAGATGATATCTCAAGGCTACAAAACTGGGCCTAGCCGACCATACTCATAAAGAGCTGCAGAAACCGTATAACCGCCAACATCTGCTTCAAGTAACTTTACTCTGAACTTTGACATATGGACTAAAGTACAGCATATTAAGCTCTTCTTGCATCTTACAAAATAGAGATCATCCTATTTCTCTTATCGATAGATTGCTTGCACACATCAAATATAAGATAACATTCCCTTTCCGAAAAACAAACTCCAAATAATTCATTAGCTCTTAACAAGTCTCAATGATTAACTATAGGCCTAGTACCTTGTTATCGATGGAATTATGAATTTGGATGAACAAACAAGCATCCTCCTCCATCCGCTTCCTTCGAATGATCAGTAAATCCCAGTGAGGTGACCGCCCATATAAATGCTCCGATATATTCAAATTGTTTTGCCCATTCCAAATAGTTGGGACCAAATACGCATTCTGAGATTTTGGACATCATCACACTACTTCTGGCTTCAAGTGCTTTTCTCCTCCCGAATCACCCATTATGACTACAGAAGAAAGATCAAGAGCAGATAGCACCCCGAGAACTCATATTTTGGAAAAATCAAGCAGAAACCCTAGAAAAAATAATACACACAAAAGCACTAAAACTACCAGATCTAGAAATCAAACATGGAAACCTAAGTGTACTGTGAGCCCGCCAGGACAGACTTGACCCTGGAGGAGGATTCAGGTCAAACAAGACCAGTGTCACATGTGCAAGACGCTTGTGGAACTGGCCCAAAAGCTTGTTTGTATACAGCTTCATGGTACAGATAGAACTGAATGTGGGGAAAGCCATAAGGGTGTTCGAGTTTACTATTGAATCCGCCAACAGATTTTGTGCTCAGGCCTGTCAAAGAACCGAGAACCTTCTATGTCTCAAGGTGAGACCCCACACCCTCCCACAGAACAAAAGTCACCCTCGTATTGCTCAGATCGTCGAAAAATCCTCCAAAAATTCTCAAACTTAAACCCTAGCTCTCGATACTCATGTGGAGAAACAAATCCAAGAGAGAATTGGAAGAAAAGAATTCTCAGGTTTTTTCGTTGAATTAACACGTGTATACGTATTGTGAGGGATACCACTTTTAATCTTTTACAACTCTACATGTTAGGATATCCACGACTAATTTACAACTCTATATATTTATGAGAAGAAAACCTAAGTGAAATAAAATTAAATAAAAAATTCTTTTGATACTACAAAGAAATGTGAACTCTTAACTGCATATGTTGGGAATGGGAGTAAATAAGCCTACTAATTTCCTCCTTGAACTGGTTGGATATAATTAAACTAATCTGTAACTTTAAAGATGGGTTCATTTAAGCCAACTTGTTTTAATTCCCTTGATTTATATCTTGCATTACATGAGCATGCATTTAGGGTTCAAGAAAATGTCATTTTTACATATTAAAATTAGCATTTGATTAGTGACTATAGTCAACATCAGCAGGCATCACTCTGTTCTAGAAACCCTCCATCTTTAATGATAACCGTGCTTTAATTTGTATATAAGGTTGCTGAGAAAGAAAAGGGAAAAACCGTCAGAGAAGTTTTAACAATATCGTGTTGGAAACATTTTAAAGAAATGGAAAATACAAATCAAAATAGAAAAGATCATGCCTTTCAAAAGGTATCACATAAATACTAATCAAAAGTGAAACTAATGGAATTTATCTTCAGCACTGATCAGGAGGGTAAAAAACATCATTATCCTCTCTCTTTTTTGGTCTAAAGCCCTTAACAACCAACGTCCAAACCTTTGATTTCACTAGCTCTCATTATTGTCCTTTGTAACTTGAACACCCTTTTTTTATTCCTTTAGGTTATACCAACTCCTAGGTTTCTTCTTGCTTTTCTTTTTCTTTCCTTTTTTTTTTTTTTTGGATTCCTTGAAAACCATATGACTTCCCCATCATCAATAAATATCATTTACTTAGAGGAGGGATATCTAGTAAAAGGTCAACGATTCCTCTAGTAGACCCTAGGATAAAGAATATAATCTTACGATGTTTGGTTATATCGACTTGATTCGAACTTTTTGGGTCAGTGATGTTTCCTAATGTTTATTTTGTAGCGATATGACTTGACCCTAGGATCCTTGATCCCCTAGGCCCCATATAAGAGGAAGGGCTTCGTTCACGCCTCTACCAAGAGCCTCATTCAGAAAACAACTCCATTTGTGACTCTTCCTAGAAGTCACCCTCAGAGAGAGAACTATTCCACGCCACTTCCCAAGCGGTGTTCACTCCTTGAAAGGAGGTTCTTTTGAGGTGTTTTATAGTTGTATTATGTTAACTTTACTTTACCATTCGCGATCCTGTCAAGGGTATCACTCTCTACTTTCAATCATCTTAAATGACCAGAGAAACTGTCTTTGGGTTAAGCCTTACTCGAAAGGCCTTCTGAAGCGGAAGCTATGCGAGAGGCTCTGATTATAACGGAAAATAAAGCGAATCATGAAGCGACAACTAAGGGCAGGCTAACGCATGCAGACCAGTCTGTTTCATGAGGTAATATATAGTACCGTTTTTTGAGATGCGCCCTCTCTAGAAGAGATGAGGAAGTGGTGACCCTCTCAGGATAAACTAAGGGCCACCAGATCCATCGGTCTATAGAAAAAACTTCTAGTGACTGGCACCTTATACTCGACCGATGTTGGCTGCATATGCCTTGAATAGGATACCAGTGAGCTCTTAGAAGGTATTGAATGCGCCATAGAACACTTCTTTTCTTGATTGGGAAAGTGTTCTGCATTTTCTTTCATAGAATTTGCAATCCATACAAGGGGTTGTGAAACACAAAGAGAGAGGTAGCCCTCGAGCATCATGAAGATGCAATTCAACTTTGTTATTGAGTAAAGCATATTTCGGGTTCTGAAACAAATGTTATGGCGGCATTGAGATGAGTTTAAGGATCAGGGTTAGGCGTATGTGTGATAGACTCTTAGTATGAGATTTTCGTTTTATTGTCTAAGATACTATAGATTCTTGAAATGATCAATTAGTTAGTGTCTAATGTAAGATTTTAAATAATCAAATAAGCGGATAACTTTATCGAAAAAGCCAAGATTTAAAATATGTGTACATAGCATGTTTTAATTTATTTTAGATAAAGATATGCCTATAGGATTCATCTTTGTGCGGCAAAGCAAGAGTGTGTGGGAAATGCCATATGCTGTTTCAGATGGGGCTGGCTGGGATGCAGAGGTTGTCAGAAGAAGAAGAGAGAGAGAGAGAGAGAAGGCGAGAAGAGAGAGAGAGAAGAGCGAAGAGAAGAAGAGCCAATAGTGGACCTTTATAACCTTATAATGAATCTTGATATGCCCTCCCAAGTATAGCGAGTAATCAATGTCATTAGGCTTTACACTTAATAATCATGCGGATTCATACGTTCGATTCATTGTACACTATATAGAGGTTTGATGCCTCTTCGCATTCCTTTATTATCTCAATAAATATGACCTTTGATGCACTTTATAAAGTAAAATGACATAAAGTCGTCTGATCACTTATAGTTACATAATTATTCCAACATTCTCCTACTTGAATGACTTTGTTGGTTTTTACACACACCCATGTGTAAAAGAAAGATAAAAGTTTGATAAAATAATCGGACCAGAAAGCCGGCTATGTGGCTACATATAAACATAGTTAAGTGATAAGCACCTCAGAAACAATCTGGTCCAATAAAACACTAATATCGAAACATAGCGAATTGTCATGTCATTTTTAAGCGACACAAAATGTCCATTCCACAAAATGGCAAGAAGTTTTGACATAGATCACGTATGACAGTGTAGTGTAGCAAGCAACAAATGTGGTGCATCTTATCAATCCTTTGTATGATTTCTTTATAAAAGAAATCCTTTAAGAAAATCCATATGTATATCCCTTGATATTGAAATAACCAGATAGTATTGTTTTGGAGATATACCATACTTGAAATAACACCACTTTCAAGTACAAACAAAGAAAGTCCTTATGTATATCTCTTTATAGGTGAAATAACCGAGATAAGTGTTGTTCTTGAATACCATACTTGAAATAACACTACTTTCAAGTATAAGTAAATATAAAATTCATGGCAAAATATAAATATTGAATATCAATATTATTCATATATCTGACATGACAAAATGACTGGCACTCAACAGAAATTACATCAAAGGACTTTATAATACCAATGTTAAAAACATGTCTACGGAAGGTAATAGTCTAAGTCCCTTGGTGAAGGATCGGCTAACATTTTAGTGGTGTCAATGTTTTCCCTTGCTGTGATATACTTCATTTTTAATGAATCCCTTCTTTTGCATGAGATACTTTGGCGATGTGCTTTGAACCTTTTGAACTTTTATTGTTCTTTGAAAAGAACAATGACATTATTGTATCCTGAAGATCTTTGTAAGTCGAGATATGGAATCAACAACCCGATAACCTAGAAATAAGAAGTTCTTTAACCAAATTACTGGTAAGCGACACCGTAACAAACAATAAACTCGGCATAGTAAAGAAGCACGAAGAGTTTGTTTGACCTCTTCAAGTAACCCACAACCATCACCAAAAATGTATCCACCAAAATTGATTTGAGATCATCGGGAACATCCTGCCGAATCTATGATCATTGTAACCCGATAGCACAAGGTTTTCCATTTTTCCTATAAGCAGAAGCAAGTATAGTGTTTGATTTGGTTGCAGGTATCTCATAATATTTGCGGTAGCCCAATGCGCCTATCAAGATTAGAAAGATGCTCGACGAGAACTCCACTATAAAGGGCTATCTCGGACCTTGTCTGAGCTTGAGCATACATGAGACTGCCAGCTGACAGCGGCATATGGAATATTCTCAGTGATTTCTTTCAAAATCATTTACTAGGACATTGACTTTTACCAAGTTTGTCACCTTTTATAAGTGGCACTTCTCGACCTTGCAAGTCTCCATGTTAAATTGTTTAAGTACTGGCTCGACATAAACACTTGTTGAGACAATCAAAATAATTACGAGATACATCACTATGAATCTCAATGCCGCGAGAACAAATGGCTGCCTCACGAGATCTTTCATTTCAAAAGTCTTGGGGTGCGGGGCTTTAGTTTCATGAAGATTAACATCATTGCGACAGCAAAGTATCATCAACATAGAGAACAAGGAAATAAATTTACTCCCCCTTTGGTCTTAAGATAAATACGGTGGTCCACCTTATTCTCAACAAAACCAAGAGGGTTATCACTTCATCAAACTTTAAATCCTCTTGTCTGGAAACTGTTTCAACCATAAATGGATTTCTTCAATTCACACCAAGTGATTTCATACCATTTTCCTGAAACCTTGTTTGCTTCATGTAAAAGCGAGTTTCACATAATCACCATTTAGGAATGCGAGTTTTAACATCCATACGATGAAGTTCATCGAAATGTGCAATTAAAGCTATAATATTTCTAAATGAGAATCACTTGAAGTGGTGGAAGGTTTTGGGTATAATCAATACCTTCCTTTACGGTAAAACCCTTGGCTGCAATCTGTAGCTGAATCTCTCAATCCTTCATGATCCTTCTTGGTTTGTATACCCATTTACAGCTTCCTTGGGTTTGCAGCTTGATGGGCAATTCCACTGAGTTCCCGAGACACCATTGTATTGGTCCATGCAGGCTTAATCTCATCTTTCCATGGCATTGACCCACATACTTGTTTGTGGACAGTAGCTACATCTTTATAGGTCATTGGGTCAGTATTTGGACCAATAATACAAAATCATGTTCTCCCGGAATCGCTTCATAATCGTCTGGAATTGTAAGATTTCCTGGTTCTGAATTGACCTTCGGAAGCTATCAGCGGAGTTCTTGTGGTTGAACAAGCTGAAACCTCTGTCTGGCGGATCAAATTTGCTTCAATCACCATCCGGTGCCTCTGGTAGGCAATGGAAGAGGTTCCCACAGAGATGCGGCTCTCCGAGATAAAGGTAATGGAAACAAGCTGTCCTCTGCTCGAGTTCTTTTAGAAAGGGACTTGAGGAAGTTAAAGAAAATCAGCTACATCAAGTTCCAAAAGAAGAATTTGCCGTAAAGGCTCTAACAATTCTCTATCCATGGGTAGGATTATAGAATTTGTAGCTTTTTAAATGATTCGAGATGCCGATGAGTAACTTGAGTGCGGAGGTTCTAAGGATTAGAGCTTGTTTTCACGTGGGTTATAAAGTCTAACCTGTTGGACATCCCAAACCAACTTAACGATTTAGGCTAGGCTTTCTACTAGTTCATAATTCAAAAGGTGTTTTAGGGACAGATTTGCTAGGAACTCTATTGAGGATATAATTGGTAGTTTTGATTACTTCACCCCAAAGATATTCAGGAATATTAGACCTACTCATCATACTCCTCATCCTTATCCTTAAAAGGGTGCGTCGCGCCTTTTGACCACACCATTTTGTTCAGGACTCCCAGGCATGGTGTACTAAGCAATTATTCCTTAATCCTGCAAGTATTTTGCAAAAGGCCTCGTATGTTGACCTACATCCCCATGTCTACCATAATATTCTCCACCACGATCAGATCTCACAATCTTAATGACTTTTCCTAATTGTTTCTCAACCTCAAGCTTAAACACTTTAAATTTATCTAGAGCATCTGATTTCTCTTTAATCAAATAAAGATAACAATAACGAGAAAAATCATCAATGAAAGTGAGAAAATACCTAGAGCCACATATAATAGTGGAATAAGGACCACTAATATCAGTATGCACAATCTCCAGCAAATCACTACTACGACTTGCTCCTTTATTTTGTAACGAAAAGTTTCCTCTAATACAATCCCCACACAAATCTCCATATCCTCAAAAAATCAGAGATGGCAATATGTCATTTTGATGAACCGTTTAACTCTTTCTCGATATATGACCTAAACGTTTATGCCACAACATGAAATACCTCTCTTGGATTAAGTGATCTCTTGGATGTTGCTTCATCGATTATGCAAAATGTATTCACCATTCACTACCAAAGATAATTGATATAAACCATCAATCAAAAACACCACTTAGCCAATATTGGTAGAATTAATTGATAAATTGACTCCAAAATTACCAAAGTCACACAATATCAGTTTATCTAAAAGAGGTATTGAAATAAAATTCTTCCTAAAAGGATGGTACATAAAATGTATTATTGAACAAAGTAAATCGACTCAAATTTAAACTAACATCTCCAATAAAAGCCACTTTAAGCTGGCATTATTGGCAACTCTAAGTGTCCTTTCTGACTTTTTCGGACTCCGCTTGTTTGTGAATCCCTGCAAGGTGAAAGCAACATGAACAGTTGCCCCACTATCAAGCCACCAAGAATTTGATGGATTATTTACTAAATTGGATTCAAAACAAACATGAGCTAGGGGATTACCTTTAGCCTTATCTTGTTTTTCTAGTCAAACCTTGAATTTCAGACAACCCTTTTTCATATGGCCTATTTTCTTGCAAAAATAACACTTGATTGGCTTCTTCATGTCATTCTTAGGTTTAAAATTTCCACCATGCTTAACAAAATCCTTACCCTTATGAGCGTAGTGCATAGGCCTAGGATTTGGTTTGGGATGAGACTAACATGGCGGTAGCTAAGCCCTCCCTTTCCAAGTTTCTTTTCTTCCATCACACTTAGAAATCAGTTCATCAAAGATTAACTTTCATTTTAAGTATTAAAAGGCGGAGTCTTAAGTTGGCCCAACTTGGAGAATAAATAATTCGAGGTATGGTTAATGATAAGCTGTCGAGAATAGAATCTCAAAAGATTTTATTATCCCTTACATAATCATCCTAAGTATATACTTTAACCCCATCTGACACTATTTATAAGACATACCAGTCAATTCGCTCATCAAGGCTCCTCGACATTTTATTAATCTTATACCTTTACGCATAATATGTTGAAATAGCTAACGTAAATGATGCCGTTATACCACTTTCATGGATGTTGAGAATAGTCCCTCGTATAACTAATAATAGACTGAGACGATTAGATTGCTCCCACTTAGCAAAATAGTCTTTTTCAGCAGCAGTGCTAGTATCAGTAAGGTCTGCAGGTTTTGCCTCCCGTAAGGCCATATTAATGTCGGCTATTCCTAAAGCAAAATCTATCTGCTTTTTCCACTCTTTGTAATTGTTACCAGTCAAGATCTCTATGGTAACCATGTTGTTGTTCACCGAGAAAGTAACTAATGATGAAATATACAAACAATTAGTTCATGAACATGTTATAAAATTTGAACCATAAAGATTCAGCCAAAAGAGTTAAGCAAGTATCATTACATAATCACCTTTGGGCAGAAAATGTAACATACAATGCACTCTTTTACATTATTGCGTTTACAAAAGAATTTCGGTTCGTTAAAAAAATATCACCTTTGGGCAGATAAATTTTAAAAGCAAAACCTCTTGCCTTTATGCAAAACTGAAAAAAGCACATCTCTAAGCACCTTAAAATACATGAAAAACATCACCTTTGAGCAAATGAATATGTATAACCGTAGAGACAATTCCTCTAAACAAAAAAGGAAAAGAATATTGTAACATCCCTTCAATTGGCCACTTTGGTGACCATGATAAAAATTACAAATTATCCTCTCAAACGAGGAAATCGAAACATGTCCTGCGCTCCTTTATGAGATTTTGTAACAAATATATCTCTTACTTATATATTTCAACCATTTTAAATCACAACAATAGTACTAGAGAGGAAATAAAAGTAAAGCAGACAAGATAAGCCTTATCTTAATCCAAATTAAATGCAATACTACTATATATAAACATTTATGAACATAAGAAATTAAGTTGATCCTTCTAGACCAGATGGCTAAGCACTGATATTGTACTATGAGTTCGGGTTGAATCTGACTTAGTTATGGTTTAATATTTTTTTAATTGAACAAAAATTACGGACCCCAAGATTCAAACTAACAACTTTTCATCCCAACAGTGTGCACTGAAATCACTCAACCAAATGGTAACTTCTTTCCTTTTATTGATTTTTAATGATCTTAATAAATATTTACTTCCAGAAATCAAGGCAAATCCTTTGAAAATAAAATATATTTATTTTCCTCGGTATCACCTTACCTTGAAAATGCCCGATGCCTTATTGCGTGAGTCTTTTGTCCTTCCTTTTCTTTTTTGAAAATTCCCTTTGGCCATTTGGCCACATTCAATGGGCGATCTCAAAACAAATCAAAAAATGCAACGAATCAAAACAATAAATTTCAATTTTGTTAATCAAGAATCCCCGAACTAGAACATAATTCAACAATATATGCATAAAGCGATTAAACGGTGCATGTTTAGCATATTTGATTAGCTCGATACCAAATGTAAGATTTAAATAATCAAATAGCAGATAACTTTAAAGTAAAATCGAAGAGATCTCAAATATGTGTACATAGCATGTTTAATTTATTTTAGATAAAGATATACATGTTGGCGGATTATGATAAGATTCATCTTTAATACAACAAAAGCGAGAAAATTAATAGAAAAGGTCTTCCTCACTTGTTTATGATACGAGGCCTGATGGGAATGCAGAAAGACCTCGAGAATAGTGAGGGGACCCTAGCCTTTTATAGCCTTATAATGACTCTTGATATGCCCCTCCCATTATGGCGGTGTCAATATCCCAATTATTCTACATTTAATAATGTGCGGATTCATGTTGATTCATTAGTACCTTATGAGGTTTGAATGCCCCTTCGCATTCCTTTATTATCTCAATAACTATGACCTTTGAAGTGCCTTTATAAAATTAAAATGACAATTATAGTATGTCCGCCTTATAGTTGGAGATTATTCCAACATCTAATTGGGGGCAGGTGCTCTCTTCCACTTTCAAATGGTATAGTTATGCTCCCCAATATACATATGGTTATGTGCACATTTAAAACTTATTAATTTACTGATATACAACAAAACACAATGATTTCAAAGCACAGAAAACCCATAAACACATTTATTTTGTCTAGCAGACAAGAAGAGGCCTTCCAAGACCAGAAATTATTGAAAAACATTTTGAGGAATTGGCCACCTGCCAAGATCTCTAGTTTTATTGCTGGATACTGATGAACCAGACTTAATCTTTTCGGGTTGAGAGTACCGCCAGTAGGATCGGATGAGCTCTTCGATTTCTGACCCTCCTTCAGTGTAGAGAAACGAAGTAGTCCAAGATGATCAAAAAGACTTTGAACTGTAAGGTGTTCATCATCATCACCTAACTCTTCAAAATGCTTGTATCATCCCACTGCTGGTGGAACAGCCCCGGTAGTATCTTTCTTCATCGCCACTCATCGCGACGCCAATTACGAAGAATGCAGCCTGCCATTGCTCCGTGCCTAACAAATCACCAAATATGAATCTCTTTAAGTCTCAATACTTAACATGTTATGATACGGAGCATTCATTTGGAACCCAGAAAGTACCAAAAAGGAAAAAAAAAAAAAGTTGTAGGAAAAAGAAAATTTGAAGAAAAATAAAGTGGAGTTAAATTTTATAAGTCATATTTTATATGTTTATTCAAATGTATTTTATTTGTTCTCTTTATTATATAAGGACTAAGAAATTTAAAAATAGTAAAGTTTTGAGAAATTTTGATTATATTTGATTTTCTTTTATATTTTCCACGATGAAACCAAACATGAGAATATCATTTTCTTCAATATTTTTTTCCTAATACTTTCCGGGTTCCAAACATAGCCTTAGGCTCTTTTTGAAACCCAAAAGTACTCAGAAAGAAAATATATATGTTAGGTCCTGATCAAAGCTTAAAATAAAAATATGAAGATCTTGAGGTGAGCAGACACAAAACTTTGAATTTTTTTTCTCCCTTTCCTATTATCTTCAAAGGATTTAAATACATAATAAATTAACAGCGCACAGATCATAGCCTAAAATAGGTCAGCAACAAATAAGTCACTAACATATCAACTAACCTTAAAAATAGGACACCAAGTTAATGACGATATAATATTTGAAAATTATTAAAATTAAAAGGATAACTAACAAACCTAATAAACAAGACATTAAAATAATTATTCAAAATTATAAAAAAAATACTAATTAAGTCTTCTCGACTTATCAATACCCCCCACTATAACTGGAACCTTGTCCTCAAGGTTTAAATAAAGAACTTATTTTCGTTGTCTTTGTTATCTTCTTTATATGCATGCTTCAACCATTGGCACCACTCATTGGCTTCACCTTCAATGTGAAAAAAAGTTAAGGGGACTTTTTGAGAATGTGGGGTGACTTGATAGCCAAAAAATTGCTCCACTTTAGTGGACCAAACCTTTGGATCATCCCCACAAAATCTAAAAATTCCAATTTTACCAATTGAGAATTGAACAATGGTAACCCACCTTTAAAATTATTATGACTTTCTTTCTCTACACTTCGACTATAACATTTAAAAGAGACAAGCATAGGATTATTGCTTGCTTTACCAACTAGGTCGAACAGCAGAGCTTTAGAAAGTTTGTTGATTGTTTCCTCGATCTTTCGGGCTTGTGTTTTCCACCTCCACTATGGGGAATCGGTATTGGAGTTCCATGAACTTGGCTTCTAAATTTTCAATGCGCTCTTTGATTGTTGTCATTACAATCTAGCTCTGATACCAATGTTAGGTCTCAGTCAGAGCTTAAAAAATAAAAAATATGAAGATGCTCTCTTCGGGTGAGAACTAACCACAAAACATTGAGTTTCTTCTTTTTTTTCTCCCCTTCTATTAACTTCAAAAGGATTTAAATACAAAATAAATTAACATTTGCTAAATCACCAACCTAAAAAATAGGCCACTTAACAAATAAGCCACTAATATATCAACTAACATAAAAAAAATAGGACACTAAATTAATGATGATATAATATTTGAAAATTATTCAAATTAAAAAGGATAACTAAAAAATCCCCAATAAGCAGGACATTAAAATAATTATTCAAAATTATAAAAATACTAATTAAGTCTTCTTGACTTATCAAAATACTAAAGAAAATGATTTTCTCATGTTTTGTTTCACAATGGTAAATATAAAAGAAAATCACTAAAATCAAAATTCCTCTAAATTTTATATATTTTTAAATTTTTTAGTCAAAACAAATAAAATGAGTTTCAATAAACATATAGAATTAATTATTAAATTTAAACCTTTTTTTCTCAAATTTTCTTTCCATCTCTATAGAGGAAAAAGATTGCTCAAAACATTAAAAGGATATGGAGGACTTACCACTAGGGCATCTCCTGCTATGACAGCAAAGGAAGAAGGTGAAAACTCAAGACTAATCCACTCACCCTCCTTAGTTTCTATCTCCAAACCTGTAACTTGATTCTGATAAAGTACAGTTATGAAGCTTTTGTCGGTATGACGAGCGAATCCCAAATTCGGCTCCTTCACCTTCGGTGCTCTATGCTTCAAGACTCGGAGAAGATAAGACATTGGCTCCAAGTGAGAATCATAGTGCTTTCCAACACCATAGCTTTCAAAAATCATTCTGGTCACCAAATGATCCAATTCTAGCGCTATCTTCGCGAACTCGTACGTTGTTTCACTAACAAACAGCCAAACATATGAAAAAAGAAATCAAGTGGTGAAAAATGTGGATACTGAAAGAATTATGATTTGTTATGATGAAAAAATAGATCGAATTATACCAGAAAATATCATTTCCAGCAGGCCACATGAGATTTGCGAAACTTCGAATTCCTTCTAGAGTTGTAGCATTGTCAATCCCCAAGCTTTCATGAAGAGGCAGTCCGGCATGTTGCCCCACATAGCCATGGTAAGGCTTATTATGAGCATTTCGTATTTTGGTTTCTGTTGGGAGATCAAACAGCTCTTCTAGTGCAGAGAAGAGTGTTTTCTGAAGCTGTGAAGAAACTTTGTCATAAACTGCTATGAAGCAGCCATACTCTTCAAGTGCAAGAATGACATCCTTGGAAGTGGCAGACCAAGAATTTGAGCCTGGCTTCAAGAATTTTTCATTGGAAATATTAACAACAGGAATCTTGGGTGGTGGATGAGAACCCATAATTTTGTTCCTCTTTTTGCCCTCAACTAGCAACTTTGGGAGCTTCTTGAGACGTATACACTAGTACAATTCATGTTTTATAGAGTAAAGGTGTTGAGTGATCATAAGAAACATTGTAAACAGATATTTATATTAAGCGCGCAAATTTTTAAGTTTAGTTTTTAAGAGAATTGGTTGTTTGATACCATCAAAGCTTGGATTGACAGGAGGTCTCAGGTTCGAGCTATATCTCCGCAATTTGAATATTTGATCTCCATTTATGTCTTGGAAAGTGCATAATGGTACCAATTTGGTTGTTGACTATCGCATGCGGGTATGGGCCAGGAGTGCACGTGAGGAAGGATGTGAAGCGTGATATATTAAATAAATCTGAGTTGATTGTTAAACAACAATTGAAGGAGATATACAAGTTGCCATAAATATACATATATTTGTTGAGTGTGTGCTCAAAGTTTCACATCAATTAAAAATTGAAAAGATTATGAGTTAATAAGCATGGTGCATGCAATTGATGTGAGACACTTTCGTAGGAGAAGCGAAAAGGCATGAGAACTTAGGCGTGGTCAGCGTGGACAATGTTATACCAATATGGAGGGCAGGTTTCCTAATATATATGTAATCGTTTTTATCTTGTGGGAGATAGGTCTGCATTTGGTTTGAATGTCATTTTCATGCATAATGATATGAGAAAATGAAATTTTAAAATTAGAGTCGGTACAGGCTAGCGATGGAGATAATAGGGAGTACTGCCGTCATTCATCAACTTAATTGGTTGATGTATTTTTCAATTGAATCATGTCTAGAATTTAAAAATGGTATCTCTATTTTGTAGCATTTGTAAGTATTAAAAAAAAAAATAATTGTAGCATTTTTAGTTTTTTCCGTGGAAATTTTCCCTTTCCTATGATTTGTTATAACCTTTCACTCAATCAGTCCCCACCCCATGTTCCACTTATATATACATGATCTATATTCAATGTATTACTTTCTTTCTCTATGATTCAATGTTTTTTATCTTAAATTAATAAATTTATATCTGGTGATCACTTTTATAAAAAATAATCATCTATTTCTTCCCAAGCAAAAATAAATAAATAAACAAAAAATTGATAAATTTAAAAAAAATTCCATTCTTAAAATCAGAAAATATGGTGTCTTCAAAGAATATGTTTTAGTTGCAGTTATTATTTTCTGCTGTGTTTCGAAAAATATTTTATAAGACAATTATATAAATATGAAAATTAATTAAAAATAAAGAACTACATGTAAAAACATTTGTTGTGTTGCGGATGTATTGGCAAAGATGTCTTTGCTCTGTGTGCCTCTGTTACTCTTCTTTTCTTCAGTTTGTTTCTCATCTTCTTGTATTAGATGTTTGCAGCCTTGTTATGAAGGTTTCTTTTCATAAAAAAAAAAACACATATTTAAAAGAAAAAAAGAAAAAGTGTAACAACCCCAAAAAGTATAAAATAGTTTTTCCATTTTAAAACAAAAAATATTGTATTTTCCAAATAACAATCTTTAATTATTTTCAATCATTTTCCAATTTCATTTTTTAAAAAATAGTTACACAAATATGAAGAATAATTAAAAATAAGACATATATAAACTATTTTAACTATTTAACATAATCTCCTTTATTAGTACTTTTAGGTTTCACACAAGTTCCAATAACATATCCTAGAATTTTGCACCCTTAAAATTTCTCATCACACTAACTCCAATACAATCGTTCTTTTCATCCAAACCTCACACTCACGTATTGAAGCGAATCGTGTTTTTAAATAACTTAATCAAAATAAAATAAATAAAGCCAAACAATCACAGAAGTTGCGAAGTGCGCAATCGTGGAAGACCAACTCAAGGCGAAAAATGTAGGCTTGAATCCAAAGTTCAAAATTATTGAAACCCTACCTATACGAATCATAAGCTCTAGTACCATGTGAGAATAACAAAAGGTGGGGAGAATGCAAGTCATTTATCTATTCAATACTCATTCACAATATCTATTACAAAAGCAATGAATGATTGAAAAGGAAACCACCTTAACGTAAAAGAAAAGAGAATATAACACAAAAGACTATTCTGTCCTTAAATGATAAAAAGACAACAAAAAAAACCCTTTTATTTAACAAAAATTGATATCTTTGATTGATCGAATTCGCTTTGTTCGTCTGAATCGCTCCCACACAAATGAAGCATCGCAACAAGACGATGAAAAACACTATGTCGTAACAAGCCAACAACAATCCAAACATCTTAATAAGACAGTGATAACAGGAAAAACAAGACCAGACCTAAAACTTTATGAAAGAATAAACTTTGATGACGAAAATGAAAGAAAGAATCTGAAATGAGTCATTTGAGGAAGGGGTGATTTAAGGCAGAATGACAAAAAGTACCCTCCATACTTGAGGAAAAGGGTATATAAAAGAATAATATAAGAGAAGGGAGGTACACAATTATTTATAATGTTAATAGTATATTAATAGATGCATTTATGATATCATCAATTAAATATGAGCCATTAATTAATCAATTCAATTATTATTGCCGATAATTTCATTATTTAATTACAAGCATGGAAATTTTTATGATCAATGGCACAATAAAAAAATACGAAAATAAAGAAAAACACAAGATTTACGTGGAAGTCCTTACGGGAAAAAACCACAGGTAGAGGAGAAAGCTTCACTAGCAATTTGAGAGAGAATTACAAAGTGCGACCCATAAGGAATAAACCCTAATGTGTTTATATAACGAAAATACCAAAGCAGAAAGGTCCACAGCGCAAGGGCAAGCCCTCACAACCCCTCTACTACCACAACAAATACCTTTTTTTTTCTCAACTTTTTCTTTTCACAAAAATCGCACCACGGGCCTTCGGGTAGGACATAAGCCAAAAAACAAATTCGGGTCACAAAAAACAACAATCTCCACATGACCACAGTTCCCCATCCTCTTGAGCCATGATGACCCATATCTCAAATAAGATCAAATTATACTCATCTTCCACAACAAAGCCCCCCGAGGCAAAGAAGCTTCATTAACCAAGTCCCGCTGAAGTTCCCAGACAATGCACAAAGTTGGCTATAAGAAGTGACTCAATCATATCTGGAGGATTGTCTTGGATTCCGACTTTACTCACAACAATGTCACCACGAGTAATAATCTCATACACAAAATGATACCTCACATAGATATCGTAGTCCTCTCATGGAAACATCTAATCTTTGGTGAAAATATAGCACTCTAGCTATCACCAAAACAATGTGCGATCCATGACCCAATCACTTAGCTCCCCAAACAATCCCTTCAACCAAGGGCCACAAATATGTAGCGCCATGTGCTCTGCCTCTATAGTTGACAAAGCTACTATAGAGATGAAGGTAACTTTCAATTAAGAGCCTGACCTCGATGGTGAACACGTATCTTGTAAGGAATCTCCCTGCTATCAAGATCTTCAACAATCGAAGTCGGCGTACCTTTGCAACTCCATCTTTAGTCTTGCAAATTGCAAACAAACACTACTGGATCCACGCAAGTATCACATGATCCACTACACTACTTTCCAATGTTCATTGTCGAGGTTTTCCATGTACTGTGCGACTACATAGGCCAAATCTGGACACGAACACACCATGGCATACATCGAATAACCCATGCTTTTCCGAATATGGTACTCTAGACATGTAGTCAACCTCCTCATCTGACTGTGGACATAGGGCAGATGAAAGTCTGAAATGAGCTACAAGTGGAGTAGTAACAGGCTTTGCATTTTGCATGTTGAACCTATGAAGCACCTTTTCAATATATCCTTTCTAACTCAAGGATAATCTTCCTGCCACTCTATCCCTTAGAATCTCCATCCCAAGTATCTTCTTGGTTGTTCCTAGATCTTTCATCTCAAACTCATTATTAAGTTGTGCTTTTACAGTTCTTATCTCTTCTTTACTCTTAGTTACTATTAGCATGCCATCAACATATAAGAACAGATACATAAGTGACTCGTCATTGCATCGTTTGAAGTAGACACAACTATCAAAGCTACTCCTCTTAAAATCATGAGAGATCATGAATGAGTCAAATCTCTTATACCATTGTCTAGGAGACTATTTCAAACCATAAAGAGACCTCTTAAGTAGGCAAACATAGTCCTTCTTACCTGAAGCTGTAAAACCCTCTGGCTGCTGCATATAGATGTCCTCCTGAAGCTCCCCATCTAAAAATGCAATCTTCACATCCAAGCTGCTCAGAAAGCTCGTAATCATGAAAATCCACAATCCCGAGCAAAGCACCAAAGTGGAGTTATTCTTCACCACGGAATACATATGTGAAGTCTTAACACACGGAATCGACTATAACCTTTAGTATAGTCTTGCCTTGTACCCACTTACATTTCTCAGCTCACATTTGTGCCTTCTTTATTCTTGAACACACATTTGCATCAAATGGATTTCCTCCCTTTAGGTAGCCTCACCATGTCCCATGTCCCATTTTTATGAAGAGACTCCATCTCTTCTTGCATAGCAATCATCCACTTCCCCAAATCACTACAACTTACTGCCTCTTCATAAGTGGATGGCTCTTCAGTACTAGACTCAATATTATCTACTACACTCAAGGCATATGCAACCAAATCAGCTTCATCATGTTTATGTGGTGGCTTAATAGTCCTCATCTCTCCATCTCTAGCAATAGAATACTATTGCATTGGAAATGAAGTTGCAGGAACACTCCGCACATCTAAATTAGGAACGAGAGCAAATGCGACTCCATGTTTATCAACTCTACGCATAGTCTCAACAGAGTCTTTAGAAGACTAAGACCTAAATCATGGAGATCTCATCAAAATCACATCTCTACTAATTAGCAATTTCTTGGTTTCTAGACACCACAATTTATAGCCTTTCACACGGTTATAACCAAGAAATACACTTCATTTATCTATCACAACTTCCCATTATCAACATGGGCATATGCGAGGGCATCGAAATTTTCAAATCTAAATAAGTAGGGTTGCAAACCATACCTCTTAAGGATTCTTCTTCTCTATAACAACTGAGGGAGAACGGTTGATCAAATAACATGCAGTGGATGCGACTTCTGCCTAAAAAGACTTTACTTGGCAGTGAGAGAGCATGGGTGACCTTCTCCATCAAAGTCCTATTCATACATTTCTGCTACCATTATGTTGTGGAGTATGGCGAGAAGCTTTGCAATGTCTTACAATTCCTCTCTTTCTTGCAAAAGATTGTTAAGCTTATCATAACAAAACTCTAACCCATTATCAATGCGAAGACACTTCACTACCTCCTGTTGTTTGCTTCTCGATCATTGTCTTTCCAATCCTTGATATTTGAAAACACATCACTTTTAATTCGGGAAGAATACCCATACCTTACATGAGAAATCATCAATGATTGTCAACATATAAGTAGTACCTCCCATAGAAGAGACTTTTGCAAGTCCCTAAACATCTAGATGTAGATAATCAAGCGGCCCCTTTGACTTATGAATTCCTGAAGAGAATCTAACTCGTTTCTGTTTCCCAAAAGCCCAATTCTCACAAAACTGTAACTTACTTGTTTTTTGCCCATCTAGAAGTCCTCTTCTACTCAACTCTACCAGCCGTTTTTGCCTCACACATGTCTGCCCAAGACACATGTGCCAAGCAGTAATATCATCCTCTAACAATGAGCAGGGGCTGCAACAAACGACATCTGTAATAGTGGAACCCTGTAGAACATATAACATGGTTGTCTTTTGATGACCCTTCATCGTAATTAGGGCTCCTTTACTAATCTTCATAACTCCACCTTTACCAGTGTACTTGTACCCTTTTGCGTCAAGAGTACTTAAGGATATCAAATTCCTTTTCAAATTAGGAACATGTCTGACGTCACCAAGAGTACGAACTACTCTATCAAACATCTTAATGTGAATTTTCACAATACACGCTGCACCTTATAAGATGCGGTAGTACCCATC
Organism: Tetrastigma voinierianum; assembly: GCA_016808115.1. Taxonomy (NCBI): domain Eukaryota; kingdom Viridiplantae; phylum Streptophyta; class Magnoliopsida; order Vitales; family Vitaceae; genus Tetrastigma; species Tetrastigma voinierianum. Next base: position 21,005 of record JAEQBH010000133.1, on the reverse strand, counting down.
AAAATCGCACCTTTATACCTGAGGTTAAAGTATGTAAAGAACTTGATCGATTAGGAGTTATGTGAAACGTACAACCAGAATCTAAAATCCAATTCTCACCAACTCTCAAATCAACATGCAAAAGCAACCAAAGTTCTCCACCGGTCGATCTAATTCCTGAAACACTCATCGATTTCTGATTTCTCTCCTTATTTGTTCCCAAAAACACATTAGGGTTTATTCCCTATGGGCCGCACTTTGTAATTCTCTCTCAAATTGATAGTGAAGCTTTCTCCTCTACCCGTGGTTTTTCCCCGCAAGGGCTTCCACGTAAATCTTGTGTCTTTCTTTATTTTCGCATTTCTTTATTGTGTCATTGATCATAACAAGTGGTATCATAGCCATTAGGTTTTTTCCGATCTTATCAATGGCAACCATGAAATTCGAAATTCCCTTGTTAGATCACAATACGGTTACATTGTGGCAAGTTAGGAATGCATTGTGCTCGGCGGGATGGATTTGGATGAAGGCACTAGAGGCTTGACAAGATGCCATCCTCATTGACAAAAGAGGAAAAAGAACGTAAGGATCGTAAAACACTATCTCATATTCACCTCATTTATCGAATCAGATTTTGCAAGACATTCTAAAGGAGAAGACTGCCGATGCGTTATGACTGAAGTTGGAAGAGTTGTGCATGACGAAAAGTCTTACGAGTAAGTTGCACTTGAAGTAGCCATTGTATTCACATCGTATGGCAGAAGGTACGTATTTAGAAGAGCATCTTACGACCTTTAAAGAAATTGTTGCAGATCTAGAAACTTTGGAGGTTAAATATGAAGAAGATCTAGGGTTAATGTTGTTATGTTCGGCTTCCTGGTCGTATGCGAATTTAGGAGGCTGTTTATATAGTCGTGATACCCTAACCCTAAATGAAGTCTATAAGGCTCTGTTTTCTAAGGAGAAAATGAAGCAATTAATTGTAGGGCCTGAAGCGCATGGAGATAACTTGTTTGTATGGTAGGCTGTAAGAGAAGAATTCTGGTGAAGAACAGAGGAAAATGTCAAAATCCATAAATTCTAATAGAATGCAATTACTGTAAGAAAAAGGGTCACATCAAGAAGAAGTGTCTGGTACATGCAAATAAGGAGAAAGAATTCGGGTCACAAAAAACATCAGAAATATTGGAAACAAAACTTTCTCAAGAAAGCCTGAACTCCATCATAACTATCTAGAATTGTTCGAGGGACAAGGATGAAAGAATTGCTTATAGTTTTATTACTGTCTACAATTTCGAATAACATAAAATTGGGAGAACAAACTAAAGCCAGAAAAGAATTTAACATCCTAGTACAGTACAAAGAACAAAACCTTTTTTTTCATCTTACAATCAAATGTTGAATTGAAAAAGGTTACACAACACGTACATTAACCAACCAGAAGAACTCATGCTTCCCAGGACTTCTTATCGCCTTTGGAAGTTTAATGCCTTAATGGCATAGGCAAAGATGAAGAAGAAAAGCAACACGAAGGCAACAACAACAGCTGCAACTACTCCCAGGAAATCATGTTTGAATCAAAATATGGCGAAGTATGCCCTTACTTGATGCATTTGCATCCAGAGAGAGGAAGGAAAGAAGAAGGTCAAGTAGTTTTCTTGTATATCTCCGAACTGTGATGTAACCAATCCATACAAGGAATCAGCTCAACTGGACATATTATCAATAGTACCATCTCCACTACAAGGGGGATTCTCTGAATTCATCAAGGGAAGAAATGCAACAAAATGAGTAATTTCTATGTCCATGTGAAGGAAAATTGTCATTACTTCATCACAGGTTGAGAACTTGTTACATGGCACTATAAAACCAGAAAGAGGATTTCCATAATCCATAAAATGCTGCGGCAACTATGGAAGCAATGTGTTGATTTAATTGTGGCAGCCACTGCCATCATGCATAGAAGGTGAAGTACAGCAAAGTGAAGAACATGAAGAAAAGATACCAGAAGAACAGCTGCTGTCCATTCGAATCAATCATTACTAAACTATGACACCATACACACACCACAGCAGGCAAGGTATATGGAATCTCAACTAGAGCCTGCAACAAGAAAATATATTTGATTACTAAAATGCAAAAATTATAATGCATATACAAAGTATATAGCATAAAAAAGAAAAAAAAAAGTTACCTGTCCAAATGCATATGGGAGAGCTGAATACATTCCAGCAGCTCTTTCTCTGTAAAAGACGGTTCGTTCAACTACGATGACTGGCTGCACTGATTGGGCATTCTGAACCCCAAGGAAGAGAACAGCAGCATACATAGAACCCATTGCATTAAACAGATCTTGTTGCCTTGTCCTGCAATTTACCACGTGAAGTATAAATTAAAATTGATGTTCTCTAATTTTTGAACCCAACATTAAATTACCTCTTAGTGCCAAGATCCCAGAACATTGTTCCAAACATCAAGGCTATGAAAGTTGTGAAGAGAAATCTCACTGCCGTGTATGGTGGGTTGCGCCAATATGACCAACCTTGTTTCCATAAGCATGCCAAAAATTGGGTGAAGAAGGGGCTGTGAGAGAGTATTAGTGTTAAGGAAATTAAGGTCTTTTGTACCAGGAACAGGTTGGCTCAGTTCTTTAATTAAATCTTTGTTTCTCCTGAAACACATGTCACTTGTTAGAAAAGGTTTCTGATTTAAACTTTCATGAGGAAAATTAGGATGCTTGCATGACTTTTCAATCTAACAATGTAGTTAGATAACATAAGATGAATCACCTGTATAGGTCCGAATTTTTATATGCTTCATGAAAATCAACCCCCAAAATCACTTCTTGTGCCAAAGTGCTAACTTCCAGCATCAAGTTGCAGGTTATAACCATCTTTGATTTTTGTTGACTCCTTGAATCCCCTTTCCGAAAGCAAGTCATATATATTGAACACTTAACATAAAATGAACTCAAACTGAAGTATTCTCTGCATATAGGTTTTACTTACCATGACAGCTTACCTCAAAATAATTTATCAGATGGGAAGAATGTCTACCCAGTGGTCCCACATATATCTCTTGTCCTCCACGCTTCATCAAGAGCAACTACAAATCCAATTTAAATATTCAATACTCATATGCGAAGATCAAAGACTAGAAACTATAAATTCTTTCCATCCATTAATCTTTCCTACCTCATCAAAGGCTTCGAATATGTCAATACTTGGCTGATGGATGGTGCACACAACTGTTCTTCCTGTGTCCACCGTGTTCCTGACTGTTCTCATAACGACACAGAAACAGCCTTGTATTCACCCTGAAGTTGGTTCATCCATGAATATTATTGAAGGATTTGCTACAAGCTCAACCGCAATTGTCAGCCTCTTGCGCTGCTCAGTTGAGAGACCATTTACACCTGGCAACCCAACTAGTGCATCCCTCAATGGGGTCAGTTCCACAAGCTCCATGACCTCAATGAACATCTGCAGCCATAAGAATGGATAAGTTAATCGATGCAAATGATCAATAACACTGATTGACCTGCTTGGTGACTCTTCTGTCAGCAGATTGTGAAGAGGTTTATCTAGTCTTTTTAAATGGATTGATTAATGGGTGCAACATTGGCTACCATTAGTTTGCATGAACTTCACCAAATTATCAGTCAAAGAAATTTAAACCAGCTCTTCTTCTGAGGTGAAGATCAATCCAAACTAGAACAAAGTATGAAAAATCAATTCTGGGAAAAATATTGAAACAATGCAGGAAACTCCCACCTTTCTGGTTTCAGAATTCACATCAGAAGGCAACCGCAGCCAAGCTGAGTAGAGCAAGGACTCATAGATAGTAACATGTGGAGAGTGAATGTCGTTCTGCTCACAGTATCCTGAAATTCGAGCAAAGGTCTCCTGCTTCTTTGGGTAGCCAGAAATAGTGATGTTACCCTCAATATATCCACCAGTTTTCCGACCAGCCAGTACATCCATGAGAGTGGTTTTACCAGCCCCGCTGACACCCATCAGAGCTGTAAGAACACCGGGCCTGAAAGCACCACTTACCCCCTTCAGAAGTTCCAATCTGTCTTCAAGGGCACCCTGACTTTTCATTTCCTGCAAGTTCATTTTAAATAACTAGGCTATTTTGTTTTGTAGTACATCATGAAAAAACTTCAAAGCTGCTAAAACATAAGTCATCTTTTGAATGGATACGGCGTTACCTCTGGCATGTCAACTGAGTATCTAATATCATCAAAGGTGATAGAATGGAGTTGGAATGGAAGAACCATTCCTTTCTTCTTATTATGGTTAGCCTCAGCACTGACTTCATGCCACTTCCCTCTCCCCTCTCTATGCATGTTAAGTGTAACCTAGTGAGCCATAAAAACATGTGCAGTCCAATGACAAACCGAGTCAAACTAAGGAAAGCAGGCATGCATGCATGCATACACCATATATTAGTTTTCATCACCAGTAGATACAGTTTTGGTATTGTCAATAGAGTCATTTATCTTACCTCCAGTTTCGGCATTGTCAGACTCTTCAGTTATAACAGCTTGAGGCTTCTCATATGCTGCACAATTTGCACAATATTAATACACACAGCCCCTCTTTTCAGGAGTTTCAATTTAGAGAAGAAAAAGATACGCACGATTTAGGTACTTGAGGCATAAAGTGTAACAGATATTGAAGACAAATATGTATCCAAGAAGTGCCCCAGTTCCTATCCAGTACCAGTATGCATCTGTGAAGAATCCACCTAGAGTGCACACTCGACCCAAGGATCTGTTGAATAAACATTCTGGGAAATAAAAAACACATATAATCATCAGCTACTGACACATAAAATAAACCCTAATATTCAAGGGAAAATTCAAGAACTTACTTTGTTCCAACTCTTCCCAAGGAATTCATTTCACTATAATTGCATTCTCCTGTGCATACATTAGAGGGGGAAGACCAATAACCCTAAATCCATTCATTTCTTAACATCATCTGCATTGACTAAACACAAAAAGGACAACAAAATTTATTATTTGGGTTTATGCACAAGAAAGTTCTGACTCATTTAAAAATATATATATTTCCTCATCATACCATGAGATTGGTGATGAAACCACCCAATGCCATATATAAGTAGCAGTAATGACCAAATGTGTTTGGTAATAATCATGTTTCTACCAGCTGCTGCTATAAATCGAAACAATGCAGATGCCATCTGATTAACAAGCAAGAGGAGAAGATACTGTCTAAACAACCTGCAATAAGAAGATGTATTATTTAGCATTAATAATTTTGGAAGAGAGAAAACATATAAAAGAAATCCAGATGAGTTTCTGCAACTTCTTAATTTTTTTACTTTTACCTTCCAACATTTGGATCAAATCCAATGACATAATAAGTGATGAACACCCAAACACCAACTTCAATGAATGTGATGGGGATCTTGAGGACCCATGTGGGAAGAGCATATGCCCAAGTGTGATAGAAGAGTAGGTCTCTTGCTTGTAAAAGACGGAAGTTTTGTAATCGACATGGCAAAGTTCTGCTTATCTCATTAAAACATGATCATTACAACAGTGAAGAACAAAGCACCTGTGTAGATGCCTCCATCATCTGTTGAATTCCTTGTGCATCTCAGTTCTTAGAAGAGTGTCATCAGACCACAGCCATTACTATGAGCTAAAAACAGAAATAAAAATAATAAACACATGGATCACATATAAAAAGTAAAAAGCAATAGTTATAAGTATCGATAATAATAATAATAATACTCACTTGGGTGAGCTTGAAAATATAGACAAACGAGTTCCTCTTCATCAGCAAGTACTCTCTTGACATGTTGGCCTTCAACAGCTCCTTCTTTCTAACACCATAGGTTTTGCCAGTAGTTGTTTGCGCTTCGTCTTGCTCTAGAATGGTGATGCAAGCTCATCTCCTAATTTTCATTCAATGTGAAATGAATGGAATTCTTTGCAACCCTTGACAGTGACAAAACTAAAAGGCTCTACTTTGTGTGTCCAATACTGGGCCCATCTTTCCTAGATGTTACCTGGTAATGAATTTTTGAAAAGCTCTTCGTTTCTGTCATTTTTTTCTTTTGGGAAAGAACCAAAAACAAAAACAGAAGATACAAAAGGCTGTAAAGCTAGATTGGCACTCACTTCTTGCAGGAAGTCTGCCACACCCTTCCTTTTAGGACATCTGAAGCCCATGGATTCAAAATTCGCTAATATCTTCACGAGGACCCTGATAAACAATCTGATTATCAGAGAGGAGAATGATGTCATCAAAAAGATTGTAAGTCCTCAGGCGGGCTGGAGGAGAGAGATGACAGCTGTCCCATTCAGAATGTGGATGGATTGCTTGAGAGAATTGACAATTTGATAAGTTGTTGAGCTGTCCAAACCAGTAGATATCTCATCCATGAACAGTGCCTTTGATGGTCCGACCAGCATCTCACCTGTTATTCATATATTTCACATAATTGAATATAATTACATTAATGAACAAAAAAAATCTAATTTGACTTTGTTTTTTCATCAAATTAGAAGCCAGATTCTCCCACCTGTTGTGACGCGCTTCCTTTGTCCTCCAGAGATACCCCTCATCATCTCATCTCCTACCATGGTATCTGCGCAGATGTCTAGTCCCAGAATCTGTGGATTGAAATGTAAGGAAAAACAAACAATTTATGAATCAGAATCAAGTTTCTCAGAAATCTTATCCCATCGTTCAAAGTTTTACGGTTATAATACCTTCAATGTGTAATCAGTGACAACATTTTCCTTCTGACCTTCTGTCGCTGCTGCCTGATATATTTAAATCCAATAATGAAAATGTCAACCATTTAAAGCAACTTCAGTACATACAGAAATTTCATAGATCAAAGATTCTGACATAGCATAAAATTCACAAATTTGATTGAAATCAAACCATTCACTTGAGTAATAAAAAGAATGAGAATCAAACTCCAGGACAGACAGAACACAAACAATACAAAGCCATTTTTTGCCTATCTATGCCAGAATTTATTAAATGACTTGTGGAAAGGAGTAATATCCATGTTCACTAAAAGCAAATAGCTCAATTCCTGAAGAACTGGTTAAATTTCTCTAAAAGTAGATTCAGTCTCACCTTCATGAAGACATCAAGATCAGGATCAGGCTTAATATTTGCTGCTTTCTCTCTTCTTGAGAGCTCTGCTAACATGTCTTTGGATGGAAAAAATAAGAGTCAATTTCCTAGCCTATGGATATGTGATAAAACCACATTCACAACCTACAAAAGGCAGAGAAAATAAAAGCAAAGGCAATGGTTTAGACTAACCATATCGATCACCAACACCCTGGCATCTTGCAGAGAATGCCAAGGTTTCCCTTACAGTCATTTCTCCAATATGGATATCATGTTGGCTGATATAGGCTGCAGTTCTCTGGGGCACAAACTCATTCATGCCATGGCCGTTGTATGTCACCCTTCCCATAACCTGAAGAAGGAATTTTCAGTTTTTAAATTGGATATGAGATTAAAAAAAACCCAAGCATGGATGAAGAATAAGGAATACTAGTCAGCTTCTTCAACCTTAGATTGGGATCAAGCTTTCCAGCCAATGTGCCAATAAGAGGGTGTCTTCCAGAACCTGGAGGACCTAATAGCAATGTCATTCTGCAGAAGGAAAATATACACAAAATCTTGAGCATGGATCTTCAGGACATTCTAAATTTGATGATTGAAAATTTAATTTGATTTATCAATCCATTTTCTACTACAAACAAAATCATACTCACCTACGAGGTTTGATGACTCCGCTAACATCATTGAGAATAGTGAATTTCCTCTTTCTATTTCTCAGAATCTGACAAGTGGTCAGAATATCCTGAAAAGATAAAATTAGAATCTAAAAAACAAACTTACCTAAAAGAACACACTAAAGACATAGCTAATGATCAGCATTTGCAAGTAGTTACCTCAAGTTTATTAAAAATGAAGTTATGGAATGAAGGCAAAGCTCTGCTTCCTACATAAGCTTCTGCATCGATTGTAAGATGATCAAATCTAACCTCGATTTCGGGTATATCAATTCCAACTCTGAAAATTAGAAAACATGTAAAACCCATTGTCAAAAATTCAAAGGAAAATGTTGCTTGGATGTGAAGAAAATATGGGAAACACCTATCAACATATTTCAAAGTTCAAAGGAATGCAAGAAAATGAGGAGAAATCCGACCTATCGATACGATTCTTGAGCTTCAACAAGAACTTCTCATTATCCTCTTCAGCAGTTTTCACCAACCGCTCCACTAAACTCTTCTTTTCCAGAAACCCAAGATTATGTACATCAACTTCACTGGCCTCACCCTGTTCCTATCAGCAAGCCCTTCTCAACTGGGATTGTGTGGAAGTTTCTGGAGGGCGGCCCATTTCAGAGCTTCCTCATCATCTTCATCCCTCGAAGATCGGGAGAAAACATCCGCACCGGAATTCCTCCATATCGAAGAACTCGTCCTCCTAAAACTCCCACTGGCTCTGTAATTGTCGGCAGTGGCCATTGCGACCTGAATCGAAGAACCCTCCTGTAAGACCCACAAAAATCCCGAAATCTTTCCTCAAAAATCTGAGAAAAAAGTTCAGAGTTTTGAACCCCTGGGGATCAAAGAACCTTAAAATCTGAAATGGGTCCCCTGTTTTTCTCTTTTTCTCTTTTTCTTTTTCTCTCTTACCTTTGCATTGGTAGCTTATTTTGATGCCTATAGAACGAGTGGTTTATATAGTTTAGAACAGAAATAGTTTGGGTCTCAACTTTTCAAGCTTCAGATGTCTTGTGACTCTCCTTTCAGCAATTTCTTGGGAAATTGATTATGTAAGAGGTTGCGCAAATTCCTTTATCCGAAGAGCACGGATGTGCCAGCGTCTTTGACGTATGAAATTCAAAGGGCTTCCATTAAGAACGTGATTTATTAGCTGATGTCAAACTCGCCAAATTACCGAACTTTTTCCTTCAACGGTTGGTTCTTGGTGGATCCTTATCCGCCAAAAATAATCGGTAGTTTCCTTAACGGATTAAAATTTTTTTTTTTCCAGAAAATCCAGTTTTGACCCATAAATATATATATACCCCAAAACTAATGGTAGTTTCCTTGACGGATAAAATATTTTTTTTCTTCCAGAAAAGCTTGTTTTGACCCACAAACATGGAAAGGAACGAGATATCATTCCACAATCATTTTTATTTCTCCTCTAATGAATATCGCTAATCTTGTTGAAAAGAATCATCTGCATACAAGCCCATAATATATATATATATATATATATATATATATATATATATATATATATATATATATGAATCTATGAGGTGAGTGGTTAATAACAGACAATTAATTATGAGTGGTTTACAATTTCTGATGTAATGCTTACATTACACATCACTACAGATAACGCTCATTGAAAGCGGGATAACCATTTTATCTCTCGTTCTGGGCGATTTATCTCGACGCACGAGGCGTAAGGAGCCGCATTTACTCGACCCTTCTCACCTGTTCACGTCGAGTCCTCACGATCTCGAAATACTCACATGACAACTCACGCCAAAGAAGCTTCCGCCCTCACGATCGTCGTGACGAACGGCCCCCTCACACGTTGATGTTGTCTGAGCCCTTCACATGACTACCACGGAGCTATGGCATATCCCATTCCACTAAATTTCACAAAGATCATTTCAAGCCACATTAGCTCGAATGACGATAGACTTCGTACCACACATAAAAAGTCACCATCGGACGTGGGTTACTTTAATTACGCACCCAAATTGATTCGTGAAGCGCCAGTAGTATCCCGAATCAAAAATTTATACCTAACACCTTCAGATTATCATGATTTACTACGTGATAAAGCAGCCTTCTAAGATCGCTTCATGCGTAGATGGGTTTTCTGCAAATGATTAATACTTCAAGTCTTACATCGGTGATTATGGCTCGATTTTTAGATTTTGTAAAACAATAAGTTGTAATGGTTGAAAATTTTAATATTATAAAAGAATTTCCTTGAAGTATCGTAACACTAAAGCTTAAATTTCTAGTAAATGGGTTATTTCGTAGTCTTTTCATCGCTGGGAGGATGACCTATAGTCATCTCCCGAACCTGCTTCTATTTAAATATATAAAATGACCCAAACAACTATCCTTTTGAAATGGCATTCATCGAGCACTTAATGGTCAAGACAATAAATTGTATCGAATCTGTAATTCCTCCAATGAGACTAATAAATGATAACTACCGAAACTCACTTTATCTACCGCTGACGCCCTATCCCTCGTTTCCCGTCGGTTAACCACAACCCGTGTAAAACCTATAAATATCTCGCCCCGATATCACACTCATTTGTCTCATAGATTGAGACCCATTCCTACATATTTAATTCACAAATATACAAAAATATATGCTAGATAGTCCATTTAATGTACCCTTTATACAAAAGGTATACATGTTTTCTGTTCCCACTCGAATATAATAAAAGACAAAAACAAAATAAAACAAAGCCGCATCCGACTCTCATCCCTCATGCGGTCTCATATGCGGGTCAGACGCTTGCACCGAACCTATACCTAAAAGGTATCTCACGCACGCACAGCAACGCCAAGTAAAGCCTTTCCATAAAGGTTACTCTCACTTAAAATGCACATAAATTAATGCAAATAAACATCAACAATCATACTTCATACACTTATAAACATTATACTTAAATTGTCGTCATGCAGATGCACCCTTCACTCACAACCCGAGTCCCACCTCGACTCCCCACACCCGCAATTAAGTGTGAAACCAAAATTATTGTGTTTCTAACTCAATGATTCTAAACTGGTTTGACAACCCTCCAATTTTAATTTATCATTTCATGATTTTCTTTTCTCAAGGGCCATGGATTTTCGGTTTTCACCGTAGGGGACGCCGCACACCTTCCAATGCAAAACTTACATCATCGGATTCATGTCCAACCGTGAATAATATCGCCCACCCGCCAAAAGGATCTACCTTAATCCGCTTCTCGCCAAAAATAATGTAATTTATCATTTTGATCATTTTACACCACGTGAGTCTCTCACCTTGACTTTATCCCATTTTTCAAGCTTCACGCACCCATTCACCAATATTCGCCAGACAAAACAAGACCACGACCATACCCCACGATGCGATCATAAGATACGAAACATTTACGCTACGCATTTTTCTTCATGTTACATGTATAAGGTGCTATGAAACATTAATACACTATACAATTATAATTTTTACATATAATTTACATTCATAGCTTATCCATGTTAATACATCAAATAACATATACTAACATGATACTCTTCACACAGCCATGTTATTCATAGAAGTAATAACACAACAAGGTCACAATTGACTGGTCCAATGGGTACCTCACGTCCTTCATAAACAAGAACCTATTTAGTTCCATGCATCCATACATCATTTCCCCATTACAAACAAGCAACCCAAACCCTGAGAGCAACAATCCCCGCTCAACTGAACTCAAGCACAGGCCGCCTGATCGGTGAAAACCAAAGACATAGAATCTCTACCATCCAAACCCAAATTGGAAGAAATTCACGGCCTCCCATAAATGTACCCCATACCATTTTTTACGGCCTTTAGACTAAAGTAAACCGAGTAGAAAATCCTTTGCTCCCACAAGCTTTGTCAAACTCCAACTTTCGCATCCACATGGGATTGCGCTACGTGTACCAACTTTAGTACTCTGACCACTGAGCTTCGACCGTTTATAATAGCTCTGAAATCCTCCCTTTTCCTTTCCTTTCGCTCCTCTTCCTTTTTTTTCTCCTTTTTCTCACACGAACCCCTACAAATTCTTTTCTTTTGCTTTTCTATTTTCTCTTTCTTCATTTCTTTCTTCTCATTTTCTTTTCTTTTCGCATTTTCTCCTTTTATATACTTTGGGACTCGGATTTTTTCTCTCTTTTTGGAGCATACTTGACCATCCGGTCAAAGGAGGAAATTTCCTCCCCTTTTCCTTCAAGCCACTTGTGTGGTGCTTGATTTTCCTCTTTTTTCTTTTATTCCCTCTACTTCCTTTATCAGATCATCAATCACGCTACTAATCGCAGCCAATACATTCAAGTGCACCACATTACTTTTCCATTTGTCACTTCTCAAGTGCTATGTGGCATTCCTTAGGTCGTACTCATGGCATTCCCTTAGTCATGCCACAGGTCACCCGACACCCTACGCTCGAAAACGCCAGACCCGACCGCTCCCGCACCGACGCAGAAATTTAAATTTCGAGACAATTTCACAGCGGAAATCTCACATTCCAAGATCTGTAACACCTGCTTTGACCTGGAATTACCCTTTATCTTTAAAAATTCGGTTTTCTGAAGTTTCACACTAAAGCACATCCATCAACCCTAAAAATTATCAACACGATCATCTGCCGCCAAGATCGGCGATGTAACCTGGGGAGTGGTATGGGGAGAAATAGCGATGACAAGTGAATACCTATGTGAAAAACATGGAACCCCTTAGTTTGCCTTAGATCCACTACCCAATGGCCTTCTACTTCAAGGAGAAAGGGATGGCGCCTCATCCCTTCCGAGCTGACATCCTCAAAGGCCGGTTTCATCACTAAAATGAGAGAAAGTGAGAGAAAATGAGAAAGAGCTGGAACTGCTGAAAGCTTCCCTCCAAAACTTTATTAATGATCAAGATAAGATCTCTACAAAGTGTTGCTTGAGACTTATATACTACCTAGCAACACAAATTACAAAAAAGTATGAATTAGTCACTATTACATGGGGGCAAATTGGGAAGAACAAAATTCAAAGTCAAAAATTCAATCAAGTATTCGCAGGCTAGGAAAATTTGCAGGGGTTGCGAATTGCAAAAATTCGCAAGGGCTACAAAATTTCGCAGTGCTCTTTCCTTCTCAGACCGCTTCTCTTCTTCTTCCTCGGGCCTTTTGATCTCAGCCTTTGAGTTCAACTTTAAATTCTCTATGATTTCAGAGCTTATCTTAATAATCCTTGATATCACTAAGTCTGAGAAACTACAAAATTTGTCAAGTAAATGTGATCGTGAGTATACCTAGGTCCTCGACATGTAAAACCAAGGTTAATCGGACCGACACTACACAAAAAGTGCCTAAAACCTGGCAATAGCAAAGCATCACAGTTAACTGCGTAGGTAATAATCAACCAACGATTAAATGTTGTGTTTCAAATGTCCCACCACAAGAGCTCACATAAATGTTTTAAATATCCTCTAATTCTTCTTTGTGATACTGCACTGTGCTATCATGTAGTCTCTTTGGTTATCTTCTCGCATTGCTTCGATCGTGGTTGTGTCACCGGTTGTATTGCTCTCGTTCTCTCTAAACCTCCCCTTTCAAGTGAAAAGATAGATTTGCGATGTTTGCTCTTCTTCTTTGTCGTTTGTTTTGTTTTGTTTTTGCGGGAGGTGGGCGGTGTTCTCCCCTAAAATGATGAGTAACCTCGTGTTTTCCAGCTCGTATCTATGACTTTAGAGGTCTCGTGAGGATGGCCAGTAGGGAGATAATGTTGGTGCTGCATGGACAAGAGGTTGTCCTCTACTACCCGAGAATGTTCCTTCTTCGTGTGGATGATGAACGAATCATCACACGGCTTGCATCACTGAGAGGCTGGGGGTGCACGATTTTGGAAGAAATTTTCTTTTCCTCCTAATGTCCAAGTTTCTTTTCTCCTCCTGGGCCTCATTTTATGGACCACACAAATGAGGATTCAGGTGCACAATGAATCCCATCTACCGGTTAGAGATCCACATTAGTAAGGGATTGAGGTCTCTTTCTCGCCCCGATTCATTAGTTTACACTTCACCCGACTCCATCCTGTCCACGTCCATGTGAATATCACCCGTGTTCACGCAGCGTATCAACAAAGAAGTATGACATGCTTAGGGGCGAAAGAAATCTACACTCAAACCTCCCGAAAGCCATAACTGGGGAGGTATTATTCTTATTGCCAAATCGACAGTTGTCGTATCTCGTGTAACGAACCTTCCCACCACTAGTAAAATAAGCCACAATGTAATATGCATTCTTGATGCTTTTGGGATGTGCCCGCGATCCCATGGTCTAAGAATTTTGAGGTAACCCACGCGATCCCGATGTGCCCAGTGTTAGGATCCAAGTCCTTTTTTTGTGTCTTCGCTAGTTTGACTTGTCATTCGGCTTGATATCGAAGGGGTTTAACCGACCTTAAATTCATTTATCAGGCGAAGGTGAACTTTGAGCCTGTGGAAAGCTTCACAACGATCCGAGTCCGGATCACTGATGCCGAAGGCTCACCGAGCGCTAAGAGGGATTTCAAGCACATGTTGACACCTACAAACCTCCAAGAGGTGTTTGATCTTCCAAAGGAGTTCATTCTCCCAAAAGTTCCTCACTTAAACTTCGAAGGTTCTGGCGGTGCCCGAGCAAAGGAACATGTTCTGAGTCGCCTTCTCTATCAAATCAAGGAAGCTTCCGAGGAGATGTCAGGAGGTGATGCTGGCGATGCTTTTCCGCTTCCCCCTCCTCCCCATCGTGCCCCACAAGCTCGATTGAAAAGGCCGAGGGAGTTGGAGGCCGATGGAGTGGCGGAGCTGCGACAGCGAGCGGCTCCTCAAAGGCCTCCACAGGCCATTGGAAGAACTTTTATTCCCTAGCTAAGGGAGGTTGCTCGAGCAAATTCCTTAACACCCTCGAGGAATGCTTCCACCTTCCCACTCCTGTGGAGGGATAAAAATAGTTGAGGGTCACGAATCGTGCCTTCCCCAAAGTGTTCCCACCGAAGGAAAGGGGAAAGGGAAGGCGGGTAGCCTCTCCAGAACCCCAATCACTTATGGAGTAGTTTAAATCCTCCGCCCTTAAAAGTTTAGTCGGTCTGTGCACTATTCGAGAACCCGCTCGAACTCACTGCTGCTTAAAAAGGTTATCTCCTCATTAAGATTTGTGTACAGGAAGGAGGTGATGAAGAAGGTACCGACCTCTTTATGACCAAAACCTTTCCAATGGCGCACTGTAAGAAACCTTCTTATCTTTGTTTATCATTCCTTTCGTTGGTGGCCGACATAGTAATCGGCCAGATGAGCATTTTTTGCACGTGTACGGCGGGCATTACGACGCTAGAGGATTAGTGCCTCGCGCTATTTTGAACCCCCTGCTTATTGGGTGTGTTTTTTGAGCACTTTTGTGTACTAATCAACGTAATTAACCCAATTTGCATATTAAGGTCCCCGTTATCTCTATCCGACTTATTTCAGGGGCTAATTTTGGTAGTTTTGCAAGCTATTTATGCCAAAATTGTTGAGTCGATCCAAGCATCTAAGAATTCGGTGCTGAACTCAAAGATTACAAATCGTGGGGTTTAAGGAAAGAGAAGCGTAAAAATTAAGAAAAGGTCACAACAAAAAATTTTGGCTAGGTCAAGCAAATTTTCTCAACTCGCAAAATTGCGGTAAATTCCCGCACGCCATAAATTCACTCGTCACTGCTCATGCCTCTACCGCCACCGTTCATCCTCGACTTCCCCGCCGCCCCTTTGCTTTTCACTCTTTGGTTTTCTTCCTTTTTTGCCCCCATCGTAATAGTATTTCAAGGCAAGCTATTTTCAGAATAAAAGTGGTCTGGCTATAAAAGCCCCTAGACTGTATTAATTGGCTTAAATGATTCCTCTTTCATTAAAAGCTTTTTTCAAGGAGAAGCTTTCGCCTTCCCACCTCTTTTCAGCCATTCCATTTTCTCTCCCTTTCTTCCATTTTCAAGCAGCTAAACACCTCCGAGGATGACAACTCCTGAGGATGAACGACCAAAACCCTTTCCTCCTAAAGTGGAAACTACAAAGAAAAATGTGGTGATTGTTGATATATTATCTTGACTAACACAAATATATGTCATTATTGTTCATTTAAGTAAACAATCGCTAATCGATATAACTTGTTCACACTAATAATGACATATATTAAAATTTGATAAATTCTTCCATGACTTATATGATAGAATGTTGACATATAATTTATAAGTCAATGCATAGTCAATATTTTGATGTGTCAAATTTATAATTTGTTTGATATGTGTGAATCTAATTGTCACTAAATCTTTATAAATTGGAAATGACTACTTATTTTAATAAAAAGCAATAATTACGTTTATTTATATTTTAATTTTTTTAATTAAGCCAATTAAACCTTTTTTAGTGTATACAAATAAAAAAAAAAAATCATGATAAACTAATTTTCGCTAATCAATTCACAAATAATATCAATTAGAAAAAGTTATCTTATTAGGATTGATTTGTTTTATATCCAATTAATAAAATTACTTAATAGAAAATTTTATATTTAAAAAAAATTATTTTATTAATATTAGTGAAAATTAGTTTTTAAATATTTATAAAATATTGAAAAATATAATGAATAAAAAATAGTTTTTAAATGTTTATAAAATTTCATGATTATGTTTTTATTTTAAATAAACATAAATCATAAACAATCCAAATTTCAAATGTTTTATTTATTTATACTAATAAAATTAATTTTATTTAGCATGGGTCATCCATTAATTTTATTAGGATTTCAGAAAAGACATTAAAACCTATTTAGAAAAGGTTTCTTGTAATTACGAGGGAACCCAAGTTGAGAAGAGAAGGCTCACACAAGAGGGGAGGTCCAGAGAAAAAACTAAAAGAGGGGGAAGGGTTTTGGGAGTAGGGCTTTAGAGAGAGAGACCTTAATTTTTGAGAGTCCCAATGAGTGAGTCCGGCTCCACGTTTGATTCTTCTCTCTGTCCATTCCTAAAGATTCCTCTCCGTCTCTGCTCCTGCTGGTCTGTTCTCCTTGTTTCTGGTGCTTTGGCTGTTGGATTTGCTGCAAAAGAGATTTGTAGAGTCATGTGGTGGGCTTTTTCCAAGATTCAGCTACGTAGAAATGTGGATTATGGCTACCGTCATGACAATCGAGGTAATGAGGCGGAGCATTGAGAGGATCGGGTGAATTTTAAAACCCAACCAAAAAATGCTTTTGGTCAGACATTTTATCAGGTATCATGGTGAGAATGTGATCCGCTGTCTATTCCTAAGATTCCCTCCATCTCTATTCCTATGGATCTGCTCTCCTCGCTCTCCTCGTTTCTAGGTTTTTGGTTGTCGGATTTGGCGTAAAATGATTTAGCGCCATGGTGGGTTTTTCCAAGATCTTGTGCCGTAGAGAGCTATGATTATGGCTACCGTCATGACAATCAAGGTAATGAGAAGGGAGATTGAGAGGACTGGGTGAATCTTAAAATCTAATCAAAATGGGTTTTCGTCAGATTATTTTTATCATCATGGTGGAATGGAAGCTGGTTGAGAACACAACGACAATCGCTAAGTCACGAATGCGCGCCTAAGGCGCAGAAGAGCGAAAGTGATTCAAAGAGGGAGAAATTTGAGAAGTAACATGGTGGATTATAAAGACAATGGGGAGAGAGGCTTCCTCGATCCGATATAAGTATGCCCCTGTGATATTTTCTCATGAAACAATTAATTCCTACAATATGAAATCAATTGATATGATGTCTGGTGAGGTGAAAACTTTACTTGATTCATTCATTCTCATTCTGTGTTGTTGTGTTTATATTCAATTTGTTTGAAATCATGGGTGATGAATCGAGGATCGAAAATTTTCTTTCGCAGGGCTATTAGGCTACAGTGTTTTTTTACAAAGCCCGCCTTAGCCGCTGTTTCATCATCTTCGGGTTTATCTTGGGTCAAAGCCTTATTTAAGCAAGTCCAGTTTCCACCCAACCCAACAATGGAACAGCACATTGAAGCAATCAAGCCCGAGCAATTAAGTTCCAATTCTATCATATATATCTTACTATGTAAATAATTGTATTAATTTATATTTGTTTGTCTTTCAAAATCGTTTTTTTCTTTCTTTTTGTTGCTAAGGAAAAAGATCTAGTAGGAAAGATATATGCTTTAATTTAGTTCTTTGTACTCAACTCTCAATTTTGTGTGTGATTTTTTTATATGGAAATTTTGAATGCATTCAATGGGTGAAATGAATGAAAATTTTGATTAAAAGCAACAACTCGATGTGGAGTCCTTGGTGGAGAATCTAGTTGCACAACTTGCTGAAATTATAATGAGGCAATTTTGGTGAATGTCTATGTCTATGATGTTACCAACTCTTCTGATCCCTTGATAATGTATGAAGAGCCATGGTGACACTGACATGTCCCTTTTGCATGAGAGAAAGTTGGATTTTGGAGATCCATTCACGAAGCACCAAATGACATGTAGGTAAGTCACAAGTGTATTTGCTTGCGATCGCAATATTAATTTCAAAGTCAAAACAAAAAAATCTTCGAGGTTTTTGTTGTATAGTGATATATCGATACTAATTAAATCTTCGATATCGAGTACTCCATGGTCTGTTGATATCATCCATCAGAAGGAACCCACATCATGGATTGGACAAGCCTCACCAATAGGCTGCAATGCTAACTCCATGCCGAGATCAGTATCAATATCGTAGCAATGTGTGGTTTCGTGGAGCTCGAGCATAGTGGTCAAAGAAACCCATATCTTTACTGTTTTCGACTTAATTATTTCATCAAACCCATAAGCAAAGCCTCAAAGCAATGGGGTGGAGACAAGGTTATTTTCCTTTTTCTTTTGTCCTTTGATTCTTTCGAGACAAGTTACCGCTACTTTTCTTTCTTTTTTTTATTTTGCTTTCAAGAGAATCAATCAATAAAGTTCCAATTACCTCAAATTCACTAATTCTTCTCCATATTTTGGGTCGCCGCCATCACAATGATGGTGAAATAGGTGAATTTCCATTTTCTTAATTTTTTTTTATTTTTCAAGAATGTTATGCTCTATTTTCTTGTCCATTAAGTGTGGATATAAAAATTTCTAAATAATAGATTTTTCACATTGTCGAGTAATGAGAAAAATATTTATTTACTATATATTTTGGCTTTGGTTTTCCTTAAGGTTGGTGTACCCAAACCAAGGTCGTGTAAGTCATGAACTTATAATCCATATTGAATCAAGATACAGGAGTAGATCTACCATTAAAACTCTTATATTTATAACATTAGAGAGAAAGAGTTTGGGGAAGAACTTTCGTACTAGGTATTTTTGACAATTCATTGATCCAAACAAAGCTAAAACCACTTGGTTTGAACTATATATTTTTTAGGCTTAGGACTCACTATTGCACGGAGCTATTCATCATTGTAGCGAATCGGCAACTTAATGCTATGCACCCAATCTACAGACTCCTGCATCCTCATTTTAGGTACACAATGGAGTTCAATGCTCTTGCTCAAGAATTGCTTGTTCATGATTTGTTTTATATAAATGATTGAAGGTTTCTTTTTAAATATTGTTTTAACATTATCATGGTGATGCCCATACATAAAAGTTCTATCTTACGAGTTTGTTGAATTGTCATTTATTGGGGACTTTACTGCACTTAAACTATTTGGAAAATATTTTATATTACTTTCAAAGTGTGTAATAAGAGTGATTCTTTTATTTTTCTTTTAGCTAATTTACTTAATGAAGCATATTGATGGACCAACCCATGTATTATGATCCCAAAGGGGAACCTTTGTACTTTCAGTTTCTCTTTTGTTCTTAAGGTTGTGATGTGTTTTTATTTTATTTTTTTAAGTCTTTAATGGTTTCCATTTTCTTTTTTAAGTGCTCTAAATGATTTGACTCTAGTTTATCTCAATATGAGATATTTAGTGTAGATTAAGTGTTTTCATTTTTTTTTTCTTTTGCTTTGATTTCCATGATGAAATATCATGTATCTAGCTTCAAAGTCATGAGTTTGAATTTAGATTTTAAAAAAATAAATAAATGTAGGATATTCATGTAACTTTCATTACCAAAATAAAAAGCATGACAATCTATACTATTTGAGAACATTTTTGGACAAATCTAAATTTGGACGAATATGGATGCAGCACAGCACATGGAATTTGGAGAGATGGTGTAGGCCAACATGGGTATGGAATTTGTGTGACCCCACGAACTATCTACACTATCACACTTTTTTACACATTTTTCTCGTTATCTATATATCCACCACTGCACTATCACTCTTTTTACACCTCTTCTCATATTTATCCTACTTTTCTCGTTTACTTTATTGCCTCCATATACTGCACACACTTACCTAAGCACTTCTTTCACACGTATACTATCAGTCATAGACAAAACTTGAACCATGCTCTATTTCATAAGTTTTTTAATAAATTTCAAGCTTTGTCTATTTAAAAATAAAATTATATACCACAAACTCCTGGGTTTTCCAAAGAGCTATCCTAATTTCACTTTATTCACTTTTTTTGTGTTTTTCTTACCTATTTTATTTATTTCCTATACTTCATGTTTATTGATTCATTTCATTGTTATTAAAAAAATGAATTTTCTACATCTTTTTGTTTTTAAATCAAATCTAGTTCTCTAATCCCTTATTATTGCACTTTTCCCATCACATATACTATTGTCTTTTTTGTTTCTCTTTCATCTTTAGATATTGGGTCATGATTTTTATTAAGGGATGAAAAAATAAAAATAAAGATAAATAATTACAACCTTTTATCTTCTTATTTATTGATAAATAAACAATTATCATCATGTATATCTATTAGATTTTACATTCCTTTTACCAAAAGTGATAACATTATATTATGTAAAATTTTATCTTATGTTCAAAGCATGCTTTAAATTATTTTTTTTGGGTGCTTTATTTCTTACTATTCTAATAATATTTTGTTTGTTCTTATGCATCCAGAAAATATATTGAGAAGACAACAATGATGATGATGAAACAAAGACCACCTCTTATGAAGAAAATGATGTACTTTTCGGTTTAAGTTTGTACATTATGGAGAGTAGCTGAAATCATATCAAATTATGTTTCACATTAGAGTTTATATTGTAATTTTCTAATTTGTTTTGTAACTTATTTACATTGTTCTATGGCTTG